>MU721274.1:62492-97587 GCA_026770625.1 Nicotiana glauca | reverse complement strand
GCTCTTTGCTGAGAGTGAGTGAATTCTTTCTATATATGGTTCCTTGTTGTTGAATTTTATGTGTGTGGAACTTCTCTCAGATTTTGTCTGTGTGAGGGCATGTGACTCAGGAAGAAAAAGTGAGTCTTCACTTCTGTTAGAGTAATTAGAGTGAGCACGTGTGTCTTGGCATGAGAGTCTGCATTTGAGACATGATTGTGCACTGCTTAGGTCGATCATTGATAATAGTGGGTGTGACATAAATTTGGGCAACGCATTGAACAGTTAGGCCTAGAAGTGTGATTTAGTTTGCTCTAGGACGAGCAAAGGTTTAAGTGTAGGGTGTTGATAATAGGTGAATTTGGCTATAATCACACCTTAAATAATCACCTTCTTGTGTAGTTTTAATGATAAAAGTGATAACAAAATGCTCTTATTAGTGTTTTTCATGGTTTGCAGGTGATATATGTATAAGGAAGGCTAAGGAGCAGTTTTGGAGTCAAAAAAATTGGAGAAAAGAGGCCAAATGTGTAAATTCCTAATGAAGCTACGCCCTGCCAGCCCTCAGGATTCAGAAAAGAAGTTTGGCCGCGGTTCTACCACGACCGTGGCAGAACTGCGGTGGAAGACAGCTGCAGGTCACATAGCTCCTAAAAGACACAGGCGATCTGGCGGCCCATCCCAACGACCTACTTATGATGAGTCCAGGTTCCAATCAGAACTAGCGGAGGACGACTTCAACGCCAAGGCTACAAAGACCTTCCTCCATGAGATCCCGATTGATCAGGTAGCCCTCCGAGCCGAAAAGGTGGAGATGTATAAAGAAATACGGAGGCGGGAAATGGAATTCCTATATAACGACCCTGCCCCAGTTAACAAGATGCTGGTTCGAGAATTTTACGCCAACTGCCCATTGCACTTGGGTAGGGAGGTGATTGTTCGGGGTACAGTGGTCAGTGCTACAGTTCCAACAATTCGCCAGGTGTTGCGGCTGCCTCCGTTCACCAGTGACGTCGACTATTACCATGACAGGCCAGGGGTGACATGAGAGGTCATGACGGATGTACTTTGAACAAGGGGGCGACCCATTTGGATACGTGACCAAATAACCCTCAACTCTAACTCTTTCACACACTTGTCCAAGTGTTGGTTGACTGTTATATGCAGCAGGTTCCTGCCATCCAGCAATACAATGGACGTGAACTTCAATCGGGCACTGTTGACTTGGTGCTTTGTGACAAGAAAGGATTTTGATGCGGCCCGGATAATTGGTGATGAAATGGTCATACGGGGACCGCTGTTGACAAAGGGATTCTATTACCCTTCCTTAGTGACCACACTGTGCTTGATGAGAAACACACCCACCAATCCTGCCGATGGAGATTTGCCACCCAAAGCAGTAGTCAAAGCTTCTTCCATCAGAGTGGGCCGGGAAATAAGGACCACAATTGAGATAGATGACAAGGATGATGATCCGGTCCCTCTTGCTCCATCCAGGAGGTCCGCTGACAGTGCCGGACCATCTAGATACACTCATGCTGGGATTGGGATATCCAGATCACAGTCCACCAGGCCTATGCTGCGGTCCATGGAAGAAAAGGTTGTGGATCTCCGCACCTCAGTGGATGGATTGCACACAAGGATGGATGTTATGTCTTAGAGGCAATCAAGGTCTGAGAGCCGGTTCATGGCCTGGTTTCGTGCATTGGGCAGAGCCTGCCATGTCGACCCCAGCACTGTCTCTAACTCTAACTGAGTCTTAGGGAAGTCTTCTAACCCTTCTGCTCTTTACTTTAGTTATATGACATGGGAACATGCCATGATTTTAAGTGTGGGGTGGGAGACTTGCTCTGTTTGTATGTTGTATTATATATAGTTATAATGTAGTGTAGAGTTAGTGTTGTATATATTTGATCAGATCTATATTAGGATTAGCTGACTTGGCCCAACGACGGACACTTGTCGACGAGTCTCTTGAGGGTCAAAGTCGGAAATAGTTATAAAAAAAAGAAAAAAACGTTAGAGGACTCTTACTGATGACGGACTATGTGGACAATACTCTTGAGGGAAGTAGTCCATGTAGAATTTTTTTTTTGTTTATTTTCATCTTTTAGGTAGTGTAGTACCTCCCCCTTGGTTTTTCTTTTGACCACGGTTCTTTTCCAAGGGTTTTTCTTGAACTGGGTTAGGTAGATATTTCTTTTTATAGTTTTAGGATTAGATGGGTGAAGGTCAGAATGTAACCCCAAATATGCACACTTGCAAATACTAAAAAGAACTTGAGAGTGTGACATCTAAGCTTGTTTGTGGACTCATAATATATGCCTTAATTTTGCACATCTTGTCTTGCTTGAACACTCGTATGATTGTGTTGATAAACTGATTCGGAATGAGTTACATGCTAAGTGTGTGTGAGTTGTTACTTGCATCCTATGCTTGCATATGATACCTAGAACTTGCCCTATGTGTGTGCAAAGCGAAATAGAAGTCGTTTGGTTTTAGAGATGATTGAGGCATTTCTTTGTGCAACCCTTTATACTTGAGAATCCACCTGTGCATATTACCATAGTTAACCCCTTTGAGCCTGAAGCCTGTTCTTTGATAACCTTATAATGATCTAAATCGCTGTGTTTGAATAAGCTAATTGTTTGAACCTTTACCTCCTAGAAGCACTTGAATCACTAAAGAATATACAAAAGTTAAAGTATGGGGTAGTAGGGAGTTAGTGAAAAAAATAAAGGGAATCAAGAATGAATGTTTTGATTGGTGAACTGGCATTGTACAATAAATCTCTGGAAAAAAAAAAGAGAAGTCAGTTGCACCTAAAGAAAAGTGGGGTCACAAGTGAAATAAAAATATGGAATAATGATTGGGTTGAACATAAAGGTGAAATAAAAGGAAGTGTGTATTAAAAGTGCTTAGGGAGGTTAGCCACTATATCCAAATATATCCTACCCGTCCCTTAACCTACATTACAACCTATAAAGACCTCTTGATCTTTGACTGAATGGCTCGATTAGTAGAGTATTACACTAGGGGCAAGCTTATGGTGTGTCTGTGTGGCATGTGAATGCTTTTTGCTGAGACTAAGTGAATTCTTTCTATATATGGTTCCTTGTTGTTGAATTTTATGTGTGTGGAACTTCTCTCAGATTTTGTTTATGTGAGGGCATGTGACTCAGGAAGAAAAAGTGAGTCTTCACTTCTGTGAGAGTAATTAGAGTGAGCACAAGTGTGTCTTGGCATGAGAGTCTGCATTTGAGACATGATTGTGCACTGCTTAGGTTGATCATTGATAATAGTGGGTGTCACATAAATTGGGGTAATGCATTGAACAGTTAGGCCTAGAAGTGTGGTTTAGTTTGCTCGAGGACGAGCAAAGGTTTAAGTGTGGGGTGTTGATAATAGGTGAATTTGACTATAATCACACCTTAAATAATCACCTTCTTGTGTAGTTTTAATGCTAAAAGTGATAACAAAATGCTCTTATTAGTGCTTTTCATGATTTGCAGGTGATATATGTATAAGGAAGGCTAAGGAGCAGTTTTGGAGTCAAAAATTGGAGAAAAGAGGCCAAATGTGTAAATTCCCAATGAAGCTACGCCCTGCCAGCCCTCAGGATTCAGAAAAGTGGTTTGGCCGCGGTTCTACCGCGACCGCGGCAGAACCGCGGTGGAAGGCAGCTTCAGAACTTTAGAGATTCAGAGAGGGTGATTGGCCGCGGTTCTACCGCGACCGCGGCAGAACCGCGGCAGGCGCAGAAAGTTCAGGGGTCAAAGTGTCAAATACGGGATTTTTAGACCTAAACCCTATTTAAAATATTAGACTTCGCCCAAAAGAGGCATGTATTGATTTTTAGGGCATCTTGGCAAGGGAAACTATTGTGAGAGAATACTCCAAACATCTTTCTTCTTTACTTTTGATTTTTATGATGAATTCTATCTTAGTTTATTTACCCATAGCCATGAGTAGCTAAATTCCTTGTCTAAGGTTTTGATGGAACCTATTGGGTGATGAACTTCTTGTTTATGTGAATACAAATTGCTAGTTTAATCTCTATTTGTTCAACTTCGTATTTGTTGTAGTTAATTGACAGGATCCTCAATTAGCTGTGCCTATTTAGTGTGCATAACTTGGAAAAGAGTGCATATTTAGGTTATTGTTGAACAACACCACTCCTAGATTATTAGAGGAATCTATAATTGTGGGTTTAAAGGCGGGATTAGGGATAACGAAGCCTTGGGTGTAATCTAAAGTGAATCGTGCTAAATAAAGTAAGCTAGTGTATCTCGGGAGAGTGCAATAGTAAATTACTGTGATTACTCGGGAGAGATTTACGGTAAGATGAGAGTTCATGATTGATAGAGATGTGTTGGTAAATTTGTATGAGCATAAACAGAAGGGATTCCATCAATAGGGGAAATTATTACCTTAGCTTCTTCTCATTATTGTTTACAATCTTATTAGTTTAGTTTACAGCTATTTAGTTACTTGCAAGCGTAGTTGTTAAAGAACATTCAACTGAGATTTGAATATTTGGGAAGCTGGTTCTGAAGAATTAGTGGGTCTGAAGATAGTGGTTGATAGGTTAACTATAGGTGGATTCGACCCTGGGTGTAATACTCGAGTTATATTTGCAACGTCCGCAGAGTCCTTTTTATAAGGCATAGTTGGGCGTGATCAACTGTACACACTGCACTTTTGAATTAATATCAGTAGTTTCAAGTTGTTTTCTAATTAGTCCTTTGGTTTGATGCTTTTGAGATGCTATGTAATGCTATTAGCCAGAATTTAATGTTCTATTTTTACTTAGACAAAGAATCTTCTGCTGTTAAACTAATAAGCTTGATCATATTTTACTAACTGTCTAAACTAATACTAGTATTTAAAGAGAAGAGCAGGTGCTTAGCTCTACCATGTTTTAGGTCTCTTCCCCTTTCTTCTTTTTCACATTTCATGCATGTTTGAGCCATTTGAAATTCACTTAGGTCTATAAAAAATCACATGAAACTAATAATAAAAAACAAGATCATGTTCGGGTTTTTTTTAATTCGTTGCGCGAACGCACACAAATGAAATCGTATAAAGACATTTTGTATTTGATATAACTATCGTGCAAGTATTTTACCATTATGAATCAAACAGTCTCTTAGCTTGTTACATATTATATATTAATCTATTATAATTATAGGATATCCCCTTTCGCGAATGACTATTTATGCTGGTGATTTCTCATTTGCGAAGGCAAACTTGATATAATTAAAGAAAATATTAATTTATTACCACAACTAGAGATCCTTTATCTAGTTTCTTAATATTCCATTGTATGGGTTGTGATAAACAATGAGTCAAAAGCATCTTGGAGTTGAGTTATAAACAACTCAATATATGATTTGGAGTTAGGACATGAAGCTGGATTAACAGTTATGTCTGATACGCAAAAGATATTTTACCAAAGCTTTCTAGTTTAAATTTACTTCGTGTGTTATAATTTTGATTTATTAATCTCTATTTTGTAGGGTTATATTTGATTCATTTCTATTTTGTAGGGATTGGTACCAAACATTCATGAAGTACTACCAAATTTTGAGCATCGAATGTGTATTAAGCACATATGATCTAACTGGTCAAAACCTTGGAGAGGTGAACAGATGAGAAAGCAATTTTGGAGGTATTTTAAGGCTAGTTTTGAGGTGAAGTTGAAAGAAGAACTGGTTGCTTTGGGAAAATTTGAAAAAAATGTATGTGAAATCCTATTGAAGTATAACAAAGAGTATTAATGTAGCAATTTTTTTCTTGAACACTCCAAATATAATATTATAGAAAATAATATGTGCGAGACCTTTAATTCTCGAATATTGGCACCTAGGCACCAGTCCATTATTAGCATGTTAGAGGATATTAGATATAAAGTAGTTAGGAGACATGTTGATATGATAAAGTTTGCAAAGGCTTGGATTGCAGACATTTCTCCTATGGCAAGGGTGATTTTAGAAGAAAATAAGGAGTTCTCTAGGAAATGCAAAATTTTGTATTTTGTAACTAATGGGTTTAAGGTTGATGAGTGTGTGTGTGTGTATATATATATATAGTGAACTTGAGAAGAGGAACATGCACTTGTAGATCGTGGCAGTTAAGACGGATCCCTTATGCACATGCAATATGTGCAATCTATCACCAAGAAGAAGAAACATATAATTATATAGATAGCTGGCATAGAAAGGAGACATTTCTCAAGGCATATCAATACTTTTTTGAACCAATCGCTAACATGAAGATGTGGCATGATACTAATAACATGATGATTGAGCCTCCAACACCAAAATCAATGCCAGGCAGGCCCTAAAAAAAGAAGAAAGGCCAAGAATGAGCCTTAAAAAAAAGTATGGCAAGCTCTTCGAGCAAGGAGTTGTCACGACCAGAAATTCCACCACAGGTGTCGTGATCGCATTTAGTCTCAAAGACTAGATAAGCCGATTACAATAAAAATTTAAGCCCTTTTTTAAACAGAATTTATTACAAGTACCGAAATAAAGCGAAAATAAGCCTATGCGGCAATAGTCATAACAACCTCCCAAGACTGAAAATATTGAGTCAAGAACTCTAGCTGAATACATCGAAGGGTCTCAACGATCGAAATACAATACTGTTCAAATAATAACTGACAGTACAATAAGAAAAGACTCCAAAAGACTGCGACGATCAAGCAACTCTACCTTGAATCCTCGTGATCGATATGCTAACTCTGCCCGTGTCTGATATCTCCAATACCTGGCTCTGCAAAAAAATATGCGGAAGTGTAGTATGAGTACACCATTGTCACTGCCCAGTAAGTATCAAGACTAACCTCGATGAAGTAGTGACGAGGTACATCAAGACACTCACTAGTCAAATAACCTGTGCAGTATGACAATATACAACTAATAATGGAAGGCAGGAATCAGTAAGAACAACAATTTCAACATGTGCATATAGGCAGTAAAGCAATAAGAATACCGAAAAAACATCATTAAATCAGATAAAGAACACAAAGGAAGGGCGGACCCACCTTGGTTGAAGCGATGTCATCGTTGAAAAATTATAATAAATATGTGTATGTAATTAGTATGAACATACAAATATTGTACAAAGAGTAAAAATAAAAACACTTGTCACGATAGCTTACTTGGTTAGTTGCCTCCCTTTTCTTGAGAGGGGTCATGTGTTCGAACTCCCTGGCAGACATGTTCTTTTAAAGATTTTTAGCCCCATCTGCTAAAAACATTAACGATTGTTTTAGCCAATATAAAATCTTTGTGAGCACCTAATTTTTTATTATTATTTAAAAAATGTATCACTTTTTTGTACGTAAATATATTTCAAGTTTAATTTGCATATTTTAGCTCTTATTTCACCTTTTATAGGTATTACTTAAGAAAATTAAAATCATTAAAAAGAGTCACATTTTTAGAGTAATAGCTTTAACTTTTGTAGAAAGGAAAGAAAAGTTTTCAAAAATATATTTTTTGTTTAGTTTAGTGTATTAAGGTAGACACTTTCGACAAATAAATATCGAGTATCTAGTAACTTAAATTACTTTTTTAAATATTTATTAGGAGTCGATTTTATTTTTTATTTATTATAAAAAACTTTAAAAAAGCAAGCCAATGAAAAAATCACACCTAGCAAAGCTTCTTCTTTTATCTCTTGTAACAACCTCACGTGACTCCTCTCTCCAGTTTCTACAAACTCATAACACAAGAGAGGGGAGTAATGGAAAGAGCACAAATTGGAACCCTAGGAGTTGTGAGCAATTAGCAGCAGCCCCCAAAATCCTCTTCGTCCACCTTAAACCCGCCTGAAAGTCTAACAAAATCAGACCATCAGCTATATAAACTGTCACACCCCTTTTTACCCCAAAAAAAATATATGGATTGTGGGTTAAAGAGTTTTTTCCAATTAAAGTGATAAATTTGAGTAGAGATTATTTTATTTATATAGTCGTCACTTGAAATTAATTTTTGAGTATTCCAAGTCACCTTTTATTTGAATCTCTAGTCAAAGAAAGATTTGACTCTATTTTTATCGGTCTACAAAAATAAAGTTCGGGTAAGGAATACTATTGACTGGGGAGAAGGTGCAAGGCATTTTTCGAATCCAGTGGTTCTAGTATGGTCGCTTTATTGACTTAAATGTTAGCTTGAATTAATTTTGGACAAACTATAATTTATAAGATTTTCATGTTTTACGTATCCGCTTTTATTTCTTGATTATTAGATTTATTAAAAAAAAATTGGATAAATTATGTTGTCATAACCACGCTGCGCGAGCGAAAGCGTGATCGAAATAAAATTTATTAATTTTATCATAACAACGCTACGCAAGCGAATCTATAGTTATGACAAGAATTATTAGTATATTATTACTTTTGAAAAAGTTACTACATTTAAAGGAATTAATAAAATATTAACTATAGCGTTACACAAGCGAATTCACGATTTTAGTTAAAAGAATTAATTGAATGAAAAATTAATTAAAGCTAGTAGAAATGGTATGAAATTATTGAATTAAAATATTAAACGTTAATACCACGCTACGCAAGCGAGTCCATGAATGAAAAAAGTTAAAACGTACCTACTAGTTTCCTAGCGTTTAAATTAATTAAAGATACTTAAGTATTGGATTATTGTTACACATCAAGAAAATTAACTAATTCGTTATGAGTTTATTCAACTAATCTAGTATTATTATTGAAAATGGATATTATTTATTGAGAAAGTGGGCCAATTTTCTTATTTCGCTGTGGCATTGGGCCAACATCTATGCAAAGGAATGAGCAAAATATTTATAGACTTCTTAAAGGCATTGTGCCAGTCGGACAGAATCCGTCTTCGCCCATTATTGAACTCCAGAAATAGGTAGAAGATGAAAGCCCAATGACTTTAAACTGCTGATTTGCTAAGACATCCCACCTGGGCTGAATTGCGAGTCGAGCCTCTTTTGCTCTAAGCCATTAACCTTTATTTTTAGCTAACAATTCCAACCACCTATTTATAATCTAGCCACTTTCTACCAAAAGTCCAAGATCCTAGCAGAGATGGTCACATGTAAAATCAAAATTTTATTACAAAATTTTAAGGCATGACTCTTTTGTTCTTTTCTTTAAAGAATAGCCTATCATAAACTGGCCAGAATTGCACAAGGTGCGAAAGGGTCCTTAAACACATTACAACCTACTTGAAACATCTCATTTAGTATTCATCAAAACTATAATAGATACTAGTAAAGACAAGTAACACATGAATAAAGGATGTTTGAACATTTAAGGATTCATTTTCACATATGAACTCCAACAATATATACTTAAACAATCAAGAAATTTATCTTGCACTCATTTATCTAGAAGGAAATGTTCCCATCAAGCAAGATGAGTTCAAATCTTCTTGTTAATGTTACCTGGATAGTAGAATAATAAATACAATAATGAAGAATGGAAGCTCAATATCAAAAGCAACAGAAAACAATAACAAAACAAGCAGCAAATTCATGTTGGAATAGCCCAAAAACTTAGAGAAGAAACCCGAAACCAAACTCTAAAGAGGACTTATATGTTTCTGAAAGATTTTGCACTCTAACACTCAACCAAAAACTCACGATTTTCATCCTACTCTTTATATGTTCAACTGCTGAATTTTTTTATGTTTTTGTGTGTTGAAGCAATTCTAAAGATGTATGAAAGTGTGATAGAGTATCCTTGTAAAGTGAGAAAAGGGAAGCAAATTTGTCCAAAAAGGAGCTGACTTTGTGTGCTAAACACTGTTCAAAGGTTGTCCAAAAGGTGAAAAAACAACCTGAAAACCTGCTGTAACAGAAGCAAAGAGTCATTTCAGCCACCCTACTAATAAAAAGTAAGCTACTAGTACTCTAACTCATGATCAAACCTATCTAATCTTCAGATTTTAACAACATCAATATCACCCTATTGATTTTGAACTAAAACAAACTCAAACAATTAGCAATTGACAAAACAAAAACAAGAGTTTAAATGGAACTAAAACTCAAACTAACTAGACTAAAACAAATTGATTTGTGCAAACTAACCTTAGAACAAACAACTGAATTCACAAACTAATGCTCAAAACAGAGAAGAGACGAGCATCACTAACAATTGGACGACGAAGTTCAACAACTAAACAATTGATTAACTAAGTAAACGATTCGACGATACTAAGATCAGCTCGGTCGATGATAATCTAATAAAAACTAGGATAATTTAAATAAACCTAACTTGAGACTCTAGTTAACAAAAATAAACCAAAAATAGAAAAATCAAAGTTTAACTGTGACAACCCGACCCGTCGCCTCGTGAGTTACTGCCCCGTTTTCCCTATTTTCTATTTCTTTATGCTTCATTATCAGTGTTGGGTGTGAACGAGTTGATTTGGATTGGTTTTAGTAGGAAACGAGACACTTAGTCTCTTTAAGGAAGGTTTATTTTGGAAAAGCCAACCGGACATTGTCTTATGTGTTAGAGGACTTGGATTTGAATTCCGATGATACGATTAGCTTCGAGGGATGATTTGTGACTTATGAGTGTGATCAGAATTGATTTTGGAAGTCCGGTGTAGAAATTAGCTTGTTTTGGCGAAGTTAGTATTTTGGCGGATTCCGGTTGATAGGTGAGATTTTGATCTGAGAGTCAGAATGAAATTCCGAGAGTAGCTGTAGCTTTTTTAGGTGATTTGGGATATGTGTGCAAAATTTGAGGTCATTCGGACGTGATTTCGTTGGGTTTTTGATCAAAAGTGTATTTCGAAAGTTTTTAGAAAATTAGGCTTGAATCCGATTAGAATTGATGATTTTAGTGTTGTTTGATATGTTTTGATGATCGAAATAAGTTTCGATGATATTTTAAAATATGTTGGCGCGTTTGGTTGAGATCCCGGGGGCCTCGGGGTGATTTCGGATCGCTAACGGAAATTTTTGAAGTTGGAAATTGCTGCAGAAATGCAGCAGTCAGTGCAGAGCAATTTTTCTCTATGCGATCGTGTAGAAGGTGTTGCAATCGCATAGGGTTAGCTACAGTGCCCTGGAATTTTGTTTTATGCGATCGCATAGGGTTAGCTACAGTGCCCTAGAATTTTGTTCTATGCGATCGTATAGGGCTAGCTACAATGCCCGAGAATTTTGTTCTATGCGATCGCAGGAGCTCTAATGCGATCGCATAGGGTTAGCTACAATACCCGGACAAAATGTTAAAAATATTTCATCCGCGAACCAAACCCATTTTTCCTCCATTTTTGAGCAACCTTGAGAGCTTTTGGACGGTAATTGAAGGGGTTTTGATGGGAGTGATTGGAGGTAAGTCCTATGAACTAAATACATGATTATATTGTGAAATCATCCTTGAAATTTATGAAAATATAGCCAAATAGAAGAACTAGGGCTTGAGAATTTAAAATTTGATTTGGGCATTTGATAGGCCATTTGAGCTCGGATTTGAGAGTTCTTGGTATGTATGAACTCGTGGAGAGATAAGGAATTAGGTGATGTTAATTTCCTGATTTTTTGAGAAGTGGTCCCGGGTCTCGGGTTCTGCTAATTTCGAGATTCTTGATATTTTTCAATTGTTTTCGATTGGGTATTGTTCCCTTAGCATATTGTGATGTAGTCTCTCTAATTTTGGTTAGATTCGACGCGCGTGGAGGCCGATTTGAGGGGAAAAGGCGTTGCGAGCTAAAGATTTTACCGGTTCGAGGTGAGTAATGATTGTAAATGATATCCTGCGGGTTGAAACCCCGGATTGTACATCGCAGTGCTATATTGAGGTAACTTGCACGTTGGATAGTGGGCGTGGGATAGCGCACCGTTGGGGATTGCGAATTGATCCGTCCCGATTGATGAATTTACTACGTGTTTGACTGGAATTTATTTGTTATCACTGTTGTTTGGGCTGATTGCCATATTTGGGCTTCGTGCCAACTATTTGAATCCTTCGGGGATTGTTTTCATTTTTTCCTCACTGTTTTGACTTATTACTTGAACTCAGTCATATTGTTTCTCCACTATTTTACAACTCAGCCATTTTTACTCAGATTTGAGTCTTAAATGATATTTTAAATGATAATCTGGGCTGAGGACTATTGTCTTACTAATGCCCGAGGGGCTGGTGATGATATTCTGACTGAGTGTGACCGAGGGCCAGATGTGAGGATAGACTGAGTGATTTGAGGTCGAGGGACGGGATGTGAGGATTATATATGGATCGGGCTGCACGCCGCAGCGATACACTTATGGATCGGGCTGCATGTCGCATCAGTATATTATATGGATCCGGCAGCACGCCGCAGCAGTATATATATGTTGGATCGAACTGCACGCCGTAGTGATGTAGCGTTTGGGCTGTAGGAGCCCCTGTGGAGTCTACACCCCCACAGTGAGCGCGGGTACCCATATGGATCGGGTTGTACGCTGCAGCGTTATGTGGATCGGGCTACACGCCGCAGCGGCTACTATGTGACACTGTTCTGAGAGTGATCTAAGAGAGAGAGCTCGAAGGGCTGAGAGTGTTGTTGAGAGTGAGCCCGAGGGGCTGGTTCAGTTTGGGATATCACCCGAGGGGCGAACTTTTATGTGCTCATCTTGCATACTTATTTGCCTTTTTACCTGTTATACTGTGGTATTTGTGCCCGAGGGGCAGATTTTCTATGCTTATCAGCACTAACTATTTTGAAATCATTTCTCGTAATTATTGAAAAGATCATTTTCAAAAGAGATTTGTACTGAGCCAAGGTATTTTCTAAAGATTTCACAGATTTCTCTGTTTTTCTCAGACATTGTACCCGACTTCTATACAGCATGTTGGTTGCTTTACATGGTTTCTTGCTGCTCAGTTATTATTTAATTTTATTACTCACTGAGTTGGAGTACTCACTTTACTCCCTACACCTCGCGTGTAGTTGCAGGTATTTATTCACCCGATAGTGGGTATTGGCTGCGTGGAGGCAGAGTTGTAGAGATTTTAGCGAGGTGACTGCCAGCGTTCGCAGCACCACTGTCCTTCTAGGTTGTTCATTATTCTTGTTCAGTGTATTTTTAGACTGTAAAGTGGAAATTTCATTCTTATAGATCCTCATGACTTGTGACACCCCCGGTTAGGGCTGTGTTGGGTTGTAATTACGTTAATTAATATCATTAAATCATATTTGAACTATTATTGAACTGATTAACTGCTTAAAAGTGATGTTTTGAAATGGTCTGGCTGGCCTTGTCTTCACGAGAGGCGCCATCACGACCAGAGCGGGGTTTGGGTCGTGACAAGTTGGTATCAGAGCCTAGGTTACTAGGTCTCACGAGTCATGAGCAGGTTTAGTAGAGTCTCGCGGATCGGTATGGAGACGTCTGTATTTATCCTCGAGAGGTTGTAGAACCTTTAGGAAAAACTCCATATTCTTGAATTCTTATCGTGCGTCCTTGATTCAGCTTGAAAGAAACTCTTGAAATTCCTTCCACGCGTTCGTAAGCGCACATGAGCGCTCAGTATCAGATGTGCCTTGATGGCTTGTGATTCCCCGATCAAAGGGCGAGATGTGATCTCTGTGAGTTTGATGTTGGGCCAGTCTGGAGAACTTGAGGCCGGATCTTTGCCTATGGCTTGGGCACCGAGGTGCTGATTGTGTGATCAAGTGTTTTGAACTTATATGTTCGGTATTGTCCCTATTAGCCGGAATGGCGGTTGGATATCCATGTGATGAGTATGCTAGTACTGCGAGATGTATCTATGTGATTTGGTAGTGACGAAGAAGTCAGTTGGATAATAGATGAACTGTTAAGTGTTTGATTCCTATTGTGATTTGAGGTGTAGCCCGAATTATGGGCGCGTGAAGAATATTTTGGCATCCCCTAGTTGGGGAGTGAAGTGCATTACATGTGGCGGTATGAGTTCAGACCCAGGAAGATTAAATGACTGTGTAACATGTATGATGGTGGAAAGTATGCAGAAATGCTAAATTGAGGTGAAGCAGGTGGGTTGTCTCATGCGGAGTGTTCTTAAGTGGTATGATCCTTATGCGTATGTTAGAAGATCTCATGTGTAATTGAAGGGTACGTGTTGAAACTTGAAAATTCGAGTCGCTTAAGAGAGTGGACTTAATTGATGTAGAGATGAATGCGAGATTTGCAGAGGATTACAGTACTAGATGATCTATGTTTCACAAACTTGTAGATGATTTGAGTTTAATCTCACTATGATATTGTGGCATCATTATAGTAAAAGTATTATGGTTTATTGAGTGTGTCCTGATATATGGCTTCGAGCTAAGTTGGGGAGGTTGTTGCTGATTAGCTAATTGCACAGTTATGTGCTATGTTGGTACCGGTTTGAGGCATGCTGGCGAATCCGTTCTGGTCGCGGAAATTGAGCCGAGGGTGGCACGAGTGAAGTAAAATTGTGATAGAGGTCATATTATGTTTCATAGAGTATGAGAGTCACGGAATGCCTAGCGTGTTGTTGGTAAAGAATGCTCGTGTCACGAACCGGATTTCCCACCATCTGGAGTCGTGATGGCGCCTACTATTGGAGCTAGTCAAGCCAAACATTTAAACCTTTTTGGATAACAACACAACAGTAATGACAATAATAAACCTTTAAATAAAAGCAGAAGTATTTTATAACATAAATAACTGAAAACCCAGAATGCGGAAGCTTAGTATTTCACTACCCAAGACTGGACTTGCTATCTCACGAACTACTAATGAATGCTACAAACAAGTTTGAATAGAAAAATACACAGTGTCTGTCTCGGTACAATGAAAACAAATAGAAGATATAAAAAGGGACTCCGGCCTGCGAACGCCAGCTAGGCTACCTCGTAGTCCCTGGACTAAAGTTAGCTCCCACTCAATGTGCTACTGCTGTGGTCCAAAAGCTGCTCCGGTACCGTGATCTGTGCAAAAAGCACAGAAGTGTAGCATCAGCACAACCGACCCCATGTGCTGATAAGTGCCTGGCCTAACCCCGGAGAAGTAGTGACGAGGCTAGACAGGACTACCAAATCAACTTGTGCAGTTCAATATATATATATGTGCAATAAAAGGGAAGAATATCAAAACTAAACAGTTAAAAGGGAGGGAAGCATGCTATGGGGGACTACAATCCGGATATAAAAGTCATCAACTTAAATAAGAAATAGGGCACAACAATAACTAACAAAAATAAGAAAATCCAACAGGTGCACGGCATCAACCTTCGTGCTTTTACTCTCATCCTCACCCAAAGCAATCAAATAAAATGCACGGCATCACCCTTCGTGATTTTCCTCACATAACTCTCATTTCATGTCACGGAATGATCCTTCGTGCAAATATAGTCAAATCAGAGCATGGAATGTCCCTTCGTGCATAAACAATCAAAACATGGCACGGAATGACCCTTCGTGCAAATATAATCAAAACACGGCACGAAATGACCCTTCGTGCAAATATAATCAAAATATGTCACGGAATGACCCTTCGTGCATTATCACTCTTCGTCACCCAAGCAGCTATCACAACCAAATGGGCGAGGGAATAAGCAAATAATAAGAAATGTCCCGGCAAGGGAAAAACACAACTAAACAGCTAAATCCCGGCAAGGGAGCAACAATAACAACTTTCACATCCCGGCAAGGGAGATAATCAGCATACTCAAACCATCATGGCAAGGGATTAATCATATCTCTTTCCATTTCTTCCACTCCTTACTCAATAGTATTTTTATCGTTCGAGCCAACACTCCAAAGAATTCATAATTCATAACTAATCCTCATACTCTTCACATTATGTAGAATTCATCAATTAGCATGGGAGAGTTCCAAAATATCTATTTAAGTACAAACAAGGACCCACGGTCATGCTAGACACCGGTGTATAGATGCTCGTCACCACGCCTATACACCGTACTCGATCATTTAGCAATTAGCAATTAATAACACTCTAATCCTATTCCCTCAAGCCAAAGTTAGATCAAACACTTACCTCAAATACTCCAAAAATCCTCTCAAGCCTCTAGTATGGCTTTATCCCTCGAATTCACCACAAAACTGCTTGAATCTAGTCACAAATTACTTGAATGTATCAACAAATGCTAATTGAATCAATTTGAATGCATGAAAATGAATTTCCCAAAGTTTTACTCAAAAATTCCCAAAATGCCCCCGGGCCCACGCAGTCAAAACCCGAGGTTCGAACCAAAACCCGGTTACCCATTCCCCCATGAGTTCATATCTATGATTTGTTTTGAAATCGGACCTCAAATTGAGGTCCAAATCCCCAATTTTAAGAAAACCTAGATTCTACCCAAAATCCCTATTTTCACCCATGGAAATCCTTGATTTTAAGATGAAAACATGATAAATGATGTAAATGATTGAAGGTATTAAGTAAAAATTGACTTACAAATGATTTGGGGAAGAAAGCTTTCTTGGAAAATAGCCTGTGGAGTGTTTTGAGTTGAAGAAATGAGGAAATAAGGTGAAAATTCATCTAAGTATGAAAATTGCAGGTTGCAGATGTGGGAAATGCGAACTGGGGTTCGCAATTGCGAACCCCGACCAAACATGGGAATTGCGAAGTCGAGTTCGCAGTTGCGAACTCTGAAGGATACCGGGAGGTTCGCATTTGCGAAAAATTGGGCGCATTTGCGAAGGTTGAGGCTAAAGGCGAGCATCGCATTTGCGATCGATTTCTTCGCATTTGCGAAGGAATCTGCCTAGGGAATATCTCGCATTTGCGATAAAAATGCTCGCAATTGCGAGCTCGCATTTGCGAGTGATGGCTTAGCAATTGCGAAGCCTGCAGAACTGAAGAACACCAGGTTTTCAACAATGAGAAATGCAATCCGATGCCTATCCAAAAGTCACCTGAGCCCTCGGGGCTCCAAACCAAACATGCATTCAAACTCAAAAATATTTCTACGGACTTAATCGTACGATCAAATCGAAATGACATCGTATAAATAGAATCAAGCCTCAAAACACATGATTTTCTTCTAAACTTCATAATCTTTCAAATTTGGAACTTATAGTCCGAAACACGTCATACGACGTCCGTTTTCAACCAAACTTTACATATGGCGCTGAACACATATTTAAGACTTGTACCGGCATCGAAACCAAAATACGAGCTCGATACCATCACTTTTTTATCAAATTTCATTTTCATTTTTCTTAAATATTTTCAGAAAAACAATTTCATGGAAAAATTCATTCCTCGGGCCTGGGACCTCGGAATTCGATTCCGGGCATACGCCCAAGTCCCATATATTTTCTACGGACCCTCCGGGACCGTCAAATCACGGGTCCGAGTCCGTTTACCAAAAATATTGACCGAAGTCAACTTTAACCACATTAATATCAAAATTCATCATTTTTCACACAGAATTCATATTTAAGCCTTCCAGCTACATGCTCGGTCTGCGCATGCAAATCGAGGCAAGTAAAAGTGAGGTTTTCTGGGACTTAGAAGCACGAAATGAATGAGGAAACAGGTGATGACCCCTTGGGTCGTCACTGATTGGCGCATAGAGTGGGGAGTTGCCTGGTTGTATTGGGATAAGGATTTCATTTTGCGGCATCAGCGTGCCAATGAGGCACCGATGGTTCTATTCGTTAGGTTAGGTAAGTTGCAGTCTGAATAAGAGAGAATGACTTTTGAAAATGGTTCTAATGTGTTCAAGAGTCTACATGGAACAATCGGGTATCTTAAAGTTGCATGTGTGGTTAGAAACTGTGTTTTCATTGGAAGGGGTTCAGATTTGTGGTATTTCTATGTTAATTATGGGATTCTATTCATCAGTGTCATGAAGGTAAAGGCAACGGATTTAGATTTACAGGAAGGTCTTCAGGATAAAGTGCTGCGAAATGTGGTGTTTTTGGGGATATTCGAGAGAGAGTGTTCAGCGGCTTACGGGTTTCAGATAGTGTGGTTCATGCTTGGTTCTAGCGTGGTAAGCCTGGGTTGAGGAATTGTGGTACTACAGTAAGGGAGAAATATCAAGTTGATGATGAATCAAAATAGAAATTAGATAGATGGAATAGCTTGATAGCGGACCAAATCGGTATGGTAAGGATGTGATTAATTCTTTGTGTGTGTTCGAGGCAATGAGTTTGTGCAGGTATTGTGCAGCAAAGCTCTTGAGTTTTGATAGCTTGCTAGCTTGGTTTGGATAGAAGGATTCAGTCCTGGCAGTTTAGCTCGTGCAAATGGAATTGGGAGAGAGTTCTTGTTGGGTTTTACCGCAGTTTGGAGATGTATATTTTTGTGGGCATGCGAAGCATGGGATGTGTAGTGATTTTTCTTCTAGATGGGACCAATGGAGAGTTCTTGACTAGTTGAGTATGTAGATGTTTGTGGTTAGGAAGGGAGATGGAGTTATCATGTTATCCTAGGGTGGTATGGTATATGCGATATGTTGTGGTGGATTGGGATCCGTGTGTGTAAGGTTACGGTCCAGTTCTGAATGGAAAGTCATTAAATTCTTAAGCAGCACGGGCAGTTTCAGATGATTAGGGTGAATGATCTTAAGATGATTAAGGAAATGGTATTGCTAATCATAGTGATTTGACGAGGGTATATGTTTCAGTAAAAGGGCAATGTGATTAAGTTAATGGCACTTTGGTAGTATTGCGACTCTTTCTTGTTAGTCAATTGCCGATATCTGATTTTGTTTTATGCCACAGGGGAATTTTAGAACATCATTCGTGGAATGATTGGGTACTTGAGATGTGATATATATTCATATGGCGGAATTTGGGACCAGGTATGGTGATTCGTGTGCTGTATGGAGTTGGAGAATGGGAGTTTTCAGGTACAGAAAATGTAGTGGTTGTGGATCGTGTGTATCGGCACTGTTTAGCGGCTATTGGGATGTGGAGGCCCGAGTGGATCTTTCTTTGCTTGGTATGTCAGATTTTGGATATGATGTTGAGGTGTGGACTGGTTGTCTCAATGTTGGGTTATCCTAGACTATTGCGCTATGGGCTATGCTGGAAAATGCCATGGGTTGAGTGGCGAGGTGCATCGAATTATTTTCTAGCAGAGTGGTCGGTATTCCAAAGACCAGTGGATGGACAGGGAGGACTGCTTTTCTTAATTGGGCCTTCGTGATGGATGTCAGTGTAGAGGTTTCTACCATTGGTTCAGTTCCGGTGTTGAGGGACTTTTCAGATGCGTTTCTTGTGGCCGGGCGAGGTTATGGATTTTGATGTTGATTTGGTGCTTGGCACCGTATCGTACGGCTCTAGCAGGAGTTGTAGTAGTGGAAGGAGCAACTACACGCTCTTTGGTAATGAGTTCGTTGGCAGGCTGATGTGGCTACGTATTCAGCTTGATTTATTTTTTGGTGTTGTGAGACGTTATGATTTATTGGTTATGGGCACATTGGTGCGGTTCTATTGGGGATTCATAGTGAAAGTCGAGCGGGAAGAGTAATTGGGTGTTGCTTGGTAAATGGAGTGTTGGTTATGACCTATCGGGTTGCGTGTTGTATGTTATCTGTTTCACTGTGGGTGTAATGAATTGCTGGGGTTCTAGACATCAAATTGTGCGTGGCTGTCGATTTTGAGCATAGTGACTTGAGGTGTTTCATGTATAATAGTGTTTGGATAGGATCGCGCATTGTGGCGAGGCCATGTGGAGATATGACCTTTCGGGGTAGATTCAGGTGTTCTATTTCTATGATGTGAGATGGGGTCTCAATCTTATGTTGTGATGGTACTGATGAGCTTGAGGTACAACTCTTTCGTATGAGTCATTTTTCATGATCTGAGTATGTTCAGACCTTTTCTTATTGGTGCGTGTATTATGCAAGTTGTGGCTTAAGTCTTTATTGATGTGTCGTATCACCAGAGTGGTGTGTTGGGTTCGAAGTGATCGTTGGGGTCATTAATAAATATGAACGGATTAGCATGTTTGATGCGTAAATATCGAGGTTCGATTCAAAAAATTTGTTATGGTAATTTCCAGAGAAGAAATGGCCTCATGAATGGTTGATCTGAGCAATGATTATGGTTTATTGCGTGTTTCAATTACCGTTGGCAGTATATGAAAGTGTTGGAAGGAAACCTTGGCTAATAACAGATTTCTATCGGTATTTGGTTGTTGTAGACAGCTGTTGTGAATAGAAGTTATCGTTTTGAGTGTTTGGGTTATGTAGAATATCATATGATTGCACCTGACGTTGCAGATATGGGCTATTACAGCTGGTTCAGACTTATTTTGAATATAGGTGTGAGGTTCTGATCTTGTGTATGATTCCGAAACGTGAAATGTGGTTCTATGATTTATGGGCTAGACTGGATTGTGTGATTTTAGTTAAAACGTGTTATCGGACCCATGTGAGATAGGGTGACATGGGATCACCCCCAGGTTTATGCTTGATAAGGTCGCTCAGCTTTTGGTTGGCTTCTAGGACAACTCTGGGTACGCTCGAGGACGAGCGTTTGTTTAAGTTGGGGAGGATGTGACGACCCGACCCGTCATCTCGTGAGTTACCGCCCCGTTTTCCCTATTTCCTATTTCTTTATGCTTCATTGTCAGTGTTGGGTGTGAACGAGTTGATTTGGATTGGTTTTAGTAGGAAATGAGACACTTAGTCTCTTTAAGGAAGGTTTGCTTTGGAAAAGTCAATCGGACATTGACTTATGTGTTAGAGGGCTCGGATTTGAATTCCAATGATTCGATTAGCTTCGGGGGATGATTTATGACTTAGGAGTGTGATCGGAATTGATTTTGGAAGTCCGGTGTAGAAATTAGCTCGTTTTGGCAAAGTTAGTATTTTGGCGGATTCCGGTTGATATGTGAGATTTTGATCCGAGAGTCAGAATGGAATTCCGAGAGTTGCTATAGCTTCGTTAGGTGATTTGGGATATGTGTGCAATGAGGTCATTCAGGCGTGGTTTGGTCGGGTTTTTGATCGAAAGTGTATTTCGAAAGTTTTTAGAAAATTAGGCTTGAATCCGATGAGAATTGATGATTTTAGTGTTGTTTGATATGTTTTGATGATTGGAACAAGTTTGAATGATGTTTTAAGATATGTTGGTGCGTTTGAGGTCCCGGGGCCTCGGGGTGATTTCGGATGGCTAACGGGAATTTTTGAAGTTGGAAATTGCTGCAGAAGGTGTTGCGATCGCATAGGGTTAGCTACAGTGCCCTGGAATTTTGTTCTATGCGAGCAGAGGGTTAGCTACAATACCCTGGAATTTTGTTCTATGCGATCGCATAGGGTTAGCTACAGTGCCCAAGAATTTTGTTCTATGCGATCGCAGGAGCTCTAATGCGATCGCTTAGGGTTAGCTACAATACTCGGACAGAATGTTAAAAATATTTCATCCGCAAACCAAACCCATTTTTCCTCCATTTTTGAGCAATCTTGAGAGCTTTCGGACAGTAATTGAAGGGATTTTGACGGGAAGTGATTGGAGGTAAGTCCTATGAACTAAATACATGATTATATTGTGAAATCATCCTTGAAATTCACGAAAATATAGCCAAATTGAAGAACTGGGGCTTGAGAATTTGAAATTCGATTGGCCATTTGAGCTCAGGTTTGAGAGTTCTTGGTATGTATGAACTCGTGGCGAGATAAGGAATCCGGTGATGTTAATTTCCTGATTTTTCGAGAAGTGGGCCCGGGCTCGGGTTTTGCTAATTTCGAGATTCTTGATATTTTTCAATTGTTTTCGATTGGGTATTATTCCCTTAGCATATTGTTATGTAGTCGCTCTGATTTTGGTTATATTCGACGCACGTGGAGGCTGATTTTAGGGGCAAAGGCGTCGCGAGCTAGAGATTTTATCGGTTCGAGGTGAGTAATGATTGTAAATGATATCCTGAGTGTTTGAAACCCCGGATTGCACATCGTAGTGCTATATTAAGGTGACTTGCACGCCAGATAGTGGGCGTAGGGTTGAGCACTGCTGGGGATTGCGACTTGGTCCATCCCGATTGATGAATTTACTGTGTATTTGACTGGAATTTATTTGTTATCACTGGTGTTTGGACTGATTGCCATATTTGGGGTTCGTGCCAACTATTTGAATCCTTCGGGGATTATTTTCACTGTTTCCTCACTGTTTTGACTTATTACTTGAACTCAGTGATATTGTTTCTTCACTATTTGCCTTTTATGTGCTCATCTTGCATACTTATTTGCCTTTTTACCTGTTATACTGTGGTATTTGTGCCCGAGGGACGGATTTTCTGTGCTTATCAGCACTAACTATTTTGAAATCATTTCTCGTAATTATTGAAAAGATCATTTTCAAAAGAGATTTGAACTGAGCCAAGGTAATTTCTAAGGATTTCACAGATTTCACTATTTTTCTTAGACATTGTACCCGGCTTCTATACAGCATGTTGGTTGCTTTACATGGTTTCTTGCTGCTCAGTTATTATTTACTTTTATTACTCACTGAGTTGGAGTACTCACTTTATTCCCTGCACCTCGCGTGCAGTTGCAGGTATTTATTCACCCAATAGTGGGTATTGGCTGTATGGAGGCAGAGTTGTAGAGATTTTAGCGAGGTGACTGCCAGCGTTCGCAGCACCATTGTCCTTCTAGGTTGTTCATTATTCTTGTTCAATGTATTTTTAGACTGTAAAGTGGAAATTTCATTATTACAGATGCTCGTGACTTGTGACACCCCCGGTTAGGGCTGTGTTGGGTTGTAATTACGTTAATTAATATCATTAAATCATATTCGAACTATTATTGAACTGATTAACTGCTTAAAAGTGGTGTTTTGAAAAGGTCTGGCTGGCATTATCTTCACGAGAGGCGCCATCACGATCGGAGCGGGGTTTGGCTCGTGACATTAACCTACTGATATTAAAAAAAAGGAATTTAAGTGAATGGATGACGATTATACCTAACGAGCATTCCTGAAACTTTTTGAGCCATGAGAAGACGTTGGAGATGCCAAGAGGCGGATGTCCAACTTCAAACGCACGTTTCTTTCGGGCAGACACTAAAAAAAGGGTTTCAGCGTCTTGCCAAAAAGAAAGGAAGGTCTTTGAGTCGAAAATAGGAAAAAAAATAGAGGTTCAAGGCATTTGGTGGTTGGCGGACGACAATAGAGGTGGAGGCCGGTGGTGGTGAGATTTTTTTGAGGATTTGAGTTGAAGATATGGAGAGAGGCGGAGAAGAGGAGGAAGTGGGGAAATTTTGGTGTAGTTTTTGGACAACGGTCGGTGGCAGCAGTTGTGGCGGTGCGACTAGGGTTTGATTTTTGGTGGAGATTTTGGGGATTTGGGTTGTAGATCTAGAAAGAGGGTGCGGAGAGGAAAAGATTGGTGTAATTTGGGGTGTTTAGAGGATGGTCACCACCGGTGGGCAATTTTCGGTGGGCGCCATCGTTGTACAGGAAGCGGGCAGCAGAGATGGGGGGAGGAAGAAGAGAAGGTGAAGAAAGTGAGGAAGAAGAGAAGAGATAAGGGTAAAATGGGGCAAAATTTTGGGAGGTCTTTAAATACCTAAGATAAGGGTAATTTATGGCTATTTGATCCAATTAAGATGGATGATTGATATTAAATCTCAGCCACTTAAACGAAACTACGTCGTTTTGGCGTGTCTGGTTGAGGCAGCAAGGTTGGGCGGGTCAGGTACTGTTGGACCAACGAATTGGTCCATGTTTTGGGCCAAATTGTGCTTTAAAATGACAAGACCAAATCCCTTTAACCCCATCACTCAATATTTACGAAATCTAATTTTAAAATCTACAAACGCACATAAAATAAACCTAAAAAGGTGAAATGTAGGAGAAAAGAAAGATCAAAAATTAGATATTTACAGCTGCCCCTCTTTTCTCGAGAACATGAAGAGTTTTCGTGCAAAGAAAATGAATGTCATAGATAATTTTTCTCGTGTATCACTCAAATTAAAGCATTTTCAAAAAACGTGATCGAACATTGCTTCAGAGGCTACCTACAAATCCTTGGTTATAAAGGAATCAGGTCAGTGTAGTTTTGGGAAAATGTTGGTAGCTGGGACTACCAGACAGTGGAGTTAAGACTACTGTTGCTGTTGCTATTGCTGCTGTTATCATTAATTGCTGCTTACATCAAAAGGAAAAAAAGAAGAGAACTACATATGCCTGCAAGCTAAGAGTTACAAAATTCCTATCTATGTGTCTTGTGGATTCAAATATTGATTCTTGACCTGCTCGCTTGTGTTGACCTTAGATTGGATCTTGATGCTCTTTGAAGAAAAAATTATAGCTCACTCTCGATTGTTTGCTTTCCGGAATAGAATTTGAGAAAGTGAAACTCGAAAACTGGGTTGCTGACACATTATCAAAGCTAACTCCAACTATCTTGTGATCAAAAGACTTCTTTCTTCTGATGAGAAACTTAATCGTCACTTGTGTTATACGGCGGAGCCTACAAATCCATAAAAGACGAACAAAATGAACAATAAGCTGGATCCCCCTAAGCGAAATGGCTCTACCTGAGTAAACCTATGTAAAACACCCCGAGTGAAGAGTACTTCTACCTGGAACTATGAGCTGGATCCCCATAGGCAAAATGGCTCTACCTAAGTTAACCTATGTAAAACACCCTGAGTAAGAACTACTTCTTCCCGGAACTATGAGCTGGATCCCCTTCGGCGAGATGGTTCTACCTGAGTTAAGTTGCCTAAAACATCCTGAGAGAAGAGTACTTATACCCAAAACTATGAGATGGATTTCTCTAGGAGAAACAGTTCTACCTGAATTAATCTATGTAAAACACCTTGTGCGAAGACTACTTCTACCCAGAACTATGAGCTGGATCCCATAGGCGAAACGATTCTACCTGAGTTAAGCTACGTAAAACACACTGAGCGAAGAGTACTTCTACCCCAAAATATAAGCTGGAGCCCCTAAGAGAAATGGTTCTACCTGAGTTAAGATACGGATATGGGAGGTATGAACAGATGCAAGCTTAAAATTAAAGAAAATGGAGATTTAAGGAGCTTATGTTTTGTGACATTCGTCCTTTGAAAATCGCCATTCTGCACCGCTTTGTTCCTGCTTCAAACAAAGAAAAATTTATGAGTTTTTAATATGGTGGTCGATTTGTGGTCTTGATGCCGTGGGTTGTTTGAATTCACGGCCACTCTGCTGTCAAAGAACTAATTTTGTCAGTGTGGTACCGAGGTGCTCGGATACTCTGTAGCACTTTTTGGAGATCTTGTTTTTCTGACGTTGCCCCTGGTTGTTTCATACCCAGATATCCATGGTACTGCTAACCCTTGTCCATAAGGCAGGGCAATTTTCCTTTAAAATCAAACTTAGCTGTCTTGCACCCAGAACCAGTTTGTGTCCGTCGTGCTTATCAACTTTTCCCATGAAGCAAGTCTTGCTTAGGCGACTTTTTAGTTTCTTTGAGATACTTTGTCCACCTTATCAAAACAGATCACAGATGGATTCTTGCCTTTTTCGGTGCCGCATATGCTCCAAATTGTGCTCGGTACTACGAAAAAGTTGTAGCCAGTTTTGCAGCCATTTCTTTTCTTCGATTTTGATGCAAGATTAGACCGAAAGGGTCTCAAAGTTATGGAAAAAAGCATAAGATCAATTGAAAACGAAAAAGGAATTGTGTCTAAACAAAATGTGTCCCTTTTGGGGAGAGGAATAGGGAGACTTAACTGGAGGTGTGTGCCGACTTTAATGAATCATGACATGCATTTTGGATTGGACATCTGATCTATCTGAGTTGTCTAATTCTCAAAATCCATCGCAAATGGTTGATCTTGAAACTGCTCTGGTTGTGCTCATGCCGGAGTATCGAAGACCCTCATTCGGCTAGTAGTGCCCTTTGTGGGTTTTCACTAACTAACCTCTCTTATTTCTCTACTCATCATTGCCTTATGGTGCCCGTATGGGTTTTCACCAATAATACCCTCTCATTTCTCTACTCACTATCACCTTACGGTGCCCATACGGGTTTTCATCGATAAGACTCTCTCTTTTTTTGTGACTAAGATACGGCATGCGGAAGGTTGCCCAACGCCCTTCGCATGGTTTCCTCCACAATATGCATAAGGAGGATTAAAAGTAGAATTACCAACATCAAAACTCTCATAATTCCAAGATGCCATGTTTTTAAAAACCAACAAGTAAAACAAAAATAAAAAAATTCAAATACAAGAAAACAAAAATAAAAGTTCAAATTTGCAACCTAGTAATATGTACACCTACAGCTACACCGTTAGTTCCCCGGGAACGATGCCAAAATTTGATCATGCCCAACTATGCCCTATAAAAAAGGACTAAGCTATCGTTACAAATATAATCCGATTTACAAGTCCGGAGTCGAATCCCATAGAGAACCAAGGTTTATCTTCAGTGTTCAGTATCGCTAAGAAACACAAGTCCAAATAATTTCCTAATTATAAAGATTGTGATTCTAATTTTAAACTAATTAACTAGAAACTATTAAAAGCAGTAAAACTATTAACTAAAGAGACTAAGAGTTAGAGACAAGATTAAGGAGGTCTAGAGTTATGATTTTTCCAATTGTCAGAATCCTTTCCGCTAAGTCTTTTATAATTTTGCCTATGTATTCTCTACCGATCGTGAGTACTTTGGGTGTTGTAGCTCTCTCTCGAGCAACTACCACAATTTACTAGATGTATTCTCTCGAACTACGCTAGCTGGCACTAGTTCACCGCTCACTACGATCGTACCATGGTTTCGTTATCTCTAATCCCGCCTTTAAACCCTCTATATTGATCTCTCACATACGTTAGGATTGATATTGTTCAACAACTATCTAAATATGTACTCTCTCTAAAGCGGTACACACTAAATAAGCACAATCAATTGTGGCCATTCAATCAACAACAATAAATACGTAGTTGAACAAGTAGAGAAATCCAACAACTTAATTATATAAAAACATAACAAGAATTCATCCTACAAAAGGTTCCATCAAAACCCTATATAACAAATTATCTATTCATAATAGTATGCAAAACTACAATACTAGAATTCATAACCAATAATGAAAATAGAGGAAGAAAGAGGAAAACAAGTGAATTTGAATCCTTCTCCTTCTTGCTCCTAGCGTGTTCTTACCTCCCTAAAGTCTTCTTTCCTTCCAAATTAGTGTCTCTCCCTCAAAATCACGTTTTTGGATGTACTTATAGTGATTAGGGTTTGTTCGGGCTGAAATTGCTTCTCCTAGTTCGTATTGGAAAAGTTGAATTTTTCTGCCCCGATCACGATCTGGTGAAGTGACCCTCACTTTGCTGTCTGGGACTTTCTTGATTTCTTCTGCTTCGATCCCGGTCTGGCAAAGTGAGCCTCGCTTCGTAGTGCGTGTCTTTGTTCTTCAACTCTTTTTACCAATTTTTCTCCCATTTGATCACTTTTCGTGCAAGTTTGTTCCTACACATTAAAAACACGTAATGAGCATATTTTCACTTCAAAAGTGGTGTGAACATCCACACCTCATCCAAGAAATAATACATAAACATGCACGTTTCATCATTTATCACACGCCCATCACCTAGCATGTGTGTCACCTCAATACCAATCACATAACACGTATTTTGGGGTTTCATACCCTTAGCACAAAGATTAAAAGTGTTACTTATCTCGAACAAGCCAATTCCAACATCGAACAAGCCAAAGCGATGCTCCAAAAAAGCCATCACGCGTGTAGCGACCACCAAACGGCTTAAAACTAGCCAAAAGCAACTCAAATACATCATACAAAGCCCAAGGAAACAATTCCAAATGATAAAGATCGAATCCTTAATCAAAATCCAAAATCAGCCAAAAATCACACCCGGGCCCACGCATCGAAATCCGACAAAACCGACAACCCATTCAACTATGAGTCCAACCATACTAGTTTCACTCTTTTCCGACTCCAAATCGATGTTCAAAACTCAAAAATTCATATTATGAAACTTTGGTCAAAACCCCCAATTTTACTTTTTTAAAATTTATCAACCAAAAGCTAAAATCGAAGATAGATTCACAAAATATAATCAAAACCGAGTGAAGAACACTTACCCCAATTCATATGGTGAAAATTGCTTCAAGAATCGCCTCAATCCGAGCTTCATAGCTCCAAAAATGTAAAAATGGCCGAAACCCTCGAAATAGAGTACTTTATATTCTGCCTAGGCCTCCTCTTATGCGAACGCGGGAAAACCATCACGTTCGCGATGAACAAAATGAACACTGCCAAAGAAGACACTACGCGTTCGCGCTACACCTCACACGAATGCGATGACCAATGTTGCCAAAGCTTCACGAACGCAATTCATATTACGCGACCACTATGAAGGATTCCCCAGCTCCAGTTTCCAAACCTCAACACTAGGCGAATGCGATCCTTCATATGCGAACGCGAAGAAGACTTGCCCCAACTCTACGAGAACGCGGAACATACTTCGTGATCATGAAGAAAAATTGCTGTTGCAACCAAAATACATTACACGTTCGCGATACTTGCCACGCGAACGCGATACAGAAATGGGACACCAGACACCAAAACACACTAGCACTCAAAACATGAAAAAAATAGCCCGAAATCAATCTGAAATACACCCGAGTCCCTCGGGACCCCGTCCAAACATACCAACAAGTCCCATAACATAACACGGACCTACTCGAGGCCTCAAAACACACATAACAACATCGAAACGATGTTGATACCTAATTTTTCCCTCATATTTTTCAAATATACATATATGATTTCGAAATAGTGCACATTCATTGTTATTGGATTTACAAGCATGCACAAGTATTTTTTATAAATTTTTTATAATTTTTTTATAATTTTTAAAGACTTTAAATCAATTTATTCTTGTATTTTTATTATAAATATTCAATAATTATCCTTCAAAATATTTTTATGATGATTTAAGTATCTAAATTTATAATTTATACCCACATAATCTTTAAATATTTTTCAGTACACTTTTATAATTATATTTATATTTTTAGGGCTAAATTGCACATTTTATAATAATAGCCCATATGCATATATAATTGCGTTATTTATACAGAAAAATAAATTTTTATATTTTTATAAGGTTAAGTAACTATTTTTAATCATTTTTCTTGCACAAGTAATATTTTTTTTGTTATTTATCGACTATTTTTTTTATAAATTATTTATTGGTTAGATAGTGGGTATTTAAATAACAGCCCATTTTAAGCTTATTTCGGACCAACTCCTAGCCCAATTACCTAAAATACACCAGCCCAACACTCCAGCCCAAACCAAATGACCCCTAACCCAATAACCCAACTGGTACCCGTTTAATTGACCCGCCCCAGCCCCTTTTTAAAATCCTGGTTGTTGATCTCAACCCACATTTAGCCTACCCTTTTAAATTACTTAACCTCAAACCCTAATCATATTCTTTACCATTCACCTCCCCTAAACTCTTAAACACTCTCTTCGTCTCTGCAAACCCTAGCGTCGTAACCTCTAATCCCCTTTGATTCCAACCCAGGAATGGAATTAATTGACGATTCCCTTACCTTATTGACTATTTTCCGTTACTGGCTACTCATTTATGGTGTTACATAATTGCTTACCTAATATGGCAATTAGATCTCTCTTATTTTGAACCAAATCTAGTTCAGATCTTTGCCTCTTTCCATCTGTGTTCGTTCTCGTTTCTTTTATGGTATGAATCTCTAAGATTCTTCGCAATTCTTTGCTCACCCTAAAACTGGGGTTTAGATCTTCCTAATATCTAATACTGGTTAGCGATTCTTTAATTATTTTTCCTTTAGTATTTTCGTATATATGTCCCTGTGCATTTTATTATTATTTTTGTTTGATATTTCTGACTAATTTTTACTTACCCTAAAATTAGGGTTTTTGGTTCTTTGAAATCAAACCAAATTTGGTTCAATCCTTAATTATTCCCGTCTATATGTCTCTTGCTATTAATTTTGACTAATTTTTTCTTACCCTAAATTTAAGGGTTTTTGATTCTTCAAATGTGTTTGATTCCTTAGTTACTTTGTTAAAACCACCATCTATATGTTATACGTGTCTCTTTACCAATTACTTCTGCTGGTTTATATGTTTTACCTAAATTAGGGTTTTGAGTTTTTTTCCCTTAATAAACTGTTAGATGCTTTCCTTTCTAGTACATTGATTGATTGTTGCCATATTTGTGTGCTCTAATTCAGTGATATTTAAACACCTCCCCCATTCCCCTTTAAACAGAGGAAGAACTTGAATATTCTCACTTCCAAAAAACTATACACTGCTATTCTTATTCTGTGCTTTGATTCCTGGCCGGCTAGAAGCCAAGGCCAGAAATCCTCTATTGCTTGCTTCTATTAGTGATTATTGCAACATTGTTAAATTCCTTTCTATTTCATCTGAACAGGTAAGTTGTTGAACCCTTTCTACTTTGTCACTCGTTTAATATGTTATAGTTATTAGACTAGTTGATTTATGTATTTTAGACATGTCGAATTCAGTGAATTAATTAGTAAATCTGTTTAACTCGTGTAGCTTAAGATTGACTTTTAGTATTATGTTTTAATACCTTTCCTTAAAACTAGTTCACCATGTATACCTTAGCATATCTATCAGTTTGTTGTTAAATTCGATATCATGTTACTCATCTGATTCTGTGCTCACTATGGACCCTGGATGGCTGGTGGGCGGTATGAACTCTCTAGCATGGCACTGAAATAGGCACCGAAAGAACCCTGATGAACTGGTGGGTGATAAGAACTCTCTGACATAGCACTGAAATAGGATCGCACTGGAGCACCTCGAGGAGGTGGTGGCGCTGAATATGTGGTCCTGATAGGCTGACCCCTCCCAAACTGACCTCCGCCCCTAGCCGGTGCACCTCTAAACTCTCTAGAGAATCGGGTCCTCCTGTCCTGCTACATCTGCTCTCTACCCTCTGGTGGTAGTAGCCCTCAATCCTCCGAGCAATCTCCACCACTAGTTGATAATCAGTGCCCATCTCAACCTCCCGGGCCATACTAACCTGAATACTGGGGTGCAACCCTACAACAAATCTTCGCACTCTCTCTGCATCCATAGGAAGTATCATAAGTGCAATGCGATAAAACTCAAAAACTTTTGCCTCATAATCGGTCACAGACATCTGACCCTGCTCGAGCTACTCAAACTGACACCGCAACTCTTCCCTCTAGGAGGGTGGAATATATATATCTAAGAAAAGCCGTGTAAACTGGTCCCAAGTCATGGGAGGAGAACCCACTAGCCTGCCGAGGAGACAAGACTGCCACTATCTGCGGGCCCAGCCCTCCAACTAGAAAGTAGTAAAATCTACCCCATGTGACTCTAATATCCTTATGTTGTGAATTCTGTCCCTGCACCTATCAATGATGTCTTGGGGTTTCTCATGTCACTCACCTCCGAATATAGGAGGTTGTAGCCTAGTCCATCTATCCAAGAGCTTCTGCGGCTCGCTGGCCACAGCTGGTCTAGGCTCAGGTACGACCGCTACAACTGGCTAGACCCTGTCCATGGGTAGTTTATTTAGAGTCTTATACACTACAACTACATGACCAGGAGCCTGAGCAGTAGGGGTCTGTGCTCCCCCTCCTTCCTGGGATGCGGCTGGGTCTGCTGGAAATAAACAAGCCTAGGTCATAAAATACATGAACCGCAGCATATGGCCTACAACCTCCTTAAATCCCAGTGCTGTCATGAAATCTACCCGGGAAGGCTCTGCTGCGGGCACCTCGCCTTGCTCCTCAATAATGGGATCATCTAATAGATCCTCCAATGGTGCAAGTGGGGCAACTCTGGGAAGTCCTCGTCCCCTAACTCGAGATGGTTCCCTCCCACATACTCTACCTCAGCCTCGAGTAAATGGGAGCAGCTGCTCCCGAGTATGGAACATCTGCTGCTCACGTTCTCACCATCTGTGGGAGAATAAGAGAAAGGAACTTAGTATACCATCAACTGCACGATATGAGATGAATAAAGAGTAGTTTCCTAATACCCTATAGCCTCTCGAAGATAAGTACAGACATCTCCGTACTGATCCGCAAGAATCTACCAAGCCTGCCCATAGCTTGTAAGACCTATATGAACGTAGTGCTCTGATACTATATTATCACGACCCAATTTCCATTACAGGCCATTATGGCGCCCAACACCGTTGTTAGGCAAGCTAACATTAATCAAACCAGTGATTTCCCGTTTAAATAAATTATTAAGTGATAACTTTTTCTTATTTGTTAAAAGATTTAGGAATTTTGAAGTGTAACATAAATAAATGGAAGCAATGATTACAAATCAAAATCATTTAAGCAAACCAAAATCATAAGTCTACTAGTGTGTGTGCCAAGCCCTGGTGTCACACATATGTGGGCAATCTAGTAGAACATACAAAATAATGCTAGCCTACTGTCTGAAAGGAAATAGACAGAAAATAAAGCATAAGAGAGACTATGGCTGCTGCAGAACGGTTCAGAAGGCAGCTCACCGAGAGTCTTGAGATGGGGATCAAATCTGTGCGCCAAACTGGTGGCCAAATGCACCTGCCTCAAATTATGTACAATCAAGTACAGAAGTGTAGCCTGATTACATAAAAATATGTACCCACTAAGTATCTAGTCTAATCTCGATGAAGTAGTGATGAGGGGTCGACTCCAACTCTTATTAGGGCCAACAATATAATAATATAAGATTCTAATTACGCATGATATAGAGAACTAAAAATAAAACTCAGAATAAGAAATAACTGAACAATTCTTTCATCATATTTAAGAACCTAAAACACTTCCTTCATTTAAAACAATGATCTCTAAAATAATGAATTTATACCAATTATAAAAAGGGGCTTCTAGTTCTATTATCACACACAAATTCCATCAAGGACGTTCGGTCCGATCAATCATAAATGTAAATTGTGTACTATTGAGGGTTGAACGACCCGAACCATAGATGCATCTATTAACCTACCGAGGCAAATGGCTAGCTCCCATTAGAGTAGTGGAAATATTGACTCCGCTCGCGGAATATACTTGCGACGCGGTTAAATATAAAGAGAACATAACCTTTCTAAATTCTTTTCAAAATAAGAATTTACTTTGAACCTTTCAAATTCTAAAAATCCTCAACTTAGTTCTATTCAATACAATCAACAAATATTATCAGTTAACGGTGTCCATAAAGCATGGTGTAAGCCTAAAACTACCCGGATATGACAAGAATAGTAGCTACGTACGGACTCTCGTCACTTCATGCGTACGTAGTCCCCACAAATAAACACATATTAGTTATGTTCACCTATGGGAAAATTTTCCTCTTACAAGGTTATAAAAGAGACTTGCCTCGTCTCAAGGCCTACATTCCGGTCCAAGATTATGCCCAAACCCTCAATTCAGTTTCAAACAATCGAAAACTATCAAAATAGCGTAAAAACTAATCAGTATAGGTTTAAAAGTTCATATCCCAACTATTAAAGTAATTTTTCAACTCTAAATGTAAGATTCCTAAAATTTATCCCCGAGCCCATGTGCCCCGATTCCGAAAATTTTCGAAAAAAGTTGTTACCCATAACCTTAGGAACATAAAAATATGATTTTCACTAAAATCCATAACCAATTTTCGTGGTAAAATCCCATTTTTATCAGGTTTTTCTCTAAACCCATAATTTTCACTAATTTATATGTTATAATCTACCCATAAACTATGTATTAAACTCACATTAGGTAGAAATTACTTTCCTCACAAAGCTAGGTCGAAATCCCCACAGTAAGTGCTCTCAAATCGCCCAAAAGTGTGATAAATGACCAAAAAATGCCTAAGCCCCATTTTTAAAACTTACTGCCCAGCTACCTGGCTGGCTTGGCCTACCCTTCGCGAACGCGAAGAACAGAGCGGCCCATCCAATCCCAGGCTACTCTACGTGAACGCGATGGTCACCGACCCCAGACTTTTGCGACCGCTGAATAACTGTCGCGAATGTGTAGCACACTTTCCCCCTAATCCCAATTCCTTCTACGCAAACATGATGGTCCCTTCGCGTCCGCGAAGAAAGAAACCAGAACTAGGATTTTTTGGTTTCGTATACTTTGCTCCGAGGGGCCCGAAACTCACTCGAGCCACTCGGGACCCCGTCCTAAGGCACCAACAACTGTAATCATAATACAAACTTACTTGAACTCTCAAAATGCAAAAAAAACAATGAAACCAAGAATCATACCTCAAAACCAAATTGAATTAAACTTTGAACATCAAGTTTTTTAAATTCTTTGAATGCGTCGAATCATACTTAGACTATTCAGAATGATACCAAATTTTGCTTGCAAGTCTAAAATGACATTACGGAACTATTTCTGGTCTCAGAATTCTATTTGGACCTCTATATCACCAAAACCCGCTCCAAAAAAAATTTAAAGAACTTCTGAAACCTTCAAGAACCAACTTTCACTATTAGGCGCCAAAATGCTCCCGGGTCATCCAAAACCCGATCCGAATATACTCCCAAGTCTAAAATCATCATACAAACCTATTGGAACCGTTAAATGTTGATTCTGAGGTTGTTTACTCAAAATATTGACCAAAATCAAATTTGGCTTTTTAAGCCAACCTTAAGGAATCAAGTGTTCCGATTTCAACCCAAACTCTTCCAAATCCCGATCAAACCACTCTCGCAAGTCATAAATCAATAAAATCAAGTACAGGAAGTCTTATTTAGAGAAACAAGGTTCTAAAAAACAAAACGACCGATCGGGTCATTACAGTATGAGTACAACTGACCCCATGTATTATATAACTGCCGAACCTAATCTCGACGAAGTGGTGACAAGGCTAAGACGGGTCATATACAATAACATGTATGAACTAATAATAACAATAATAATAATAATAATAATAATTGTCACGACCCCAAAATTCCGGTCGTGATGGCGCCCAACCCAACGGCTAGGCAAGCCCCACCAAATATACTCTCAACCCGAGCTTAGAGCTCAAATCATTCATTTTAAGTCATTAACAGTGATATGAACCAAATATGTTGATAGTTATAAAAATATCCCGAAAATCTCACAGAACAACATAACTTCCCAAAGACCTGGGGTCACGAGTCAAGAGCCTCTATCAGAATATCAGAACAATACTGAAAATAAATCTACAA
>MU721274.1:17933-58801 GCA_026770625.1 Nicotiana glauca | reverse complement strand
GTTATCCGGCGTGCAAGTCACCTCAATACAGCACTATGATGTGCAAGTTCGGGGTTTACAAACCCTCAGGACATCATTTACAAGTATTACCCACCTCGAACCGGCGAAATCTCTAGCCCACGATGCCTTTGCTCCTCAAACCGGCCTCCACACGCGTCGAAACTAGCCAAAATCAGTACAAATATATCATAATAGGCTAATGGAATAACACCCAATCGAAAACAATCGAAATATAAGAAAATCTCGAAACTAGCAAAACCCGAGCCCCAGGCCTGCTTCTCGAAAAATTACGAAATTCATATTTCCAAAATCCTCGTCTCGCCACGAGTCCGTACATATAAATTTTATCAAAATCGGAGTTCAAATGAGCCATCAAATCCCAATTTTACATAGCAAAAATCCAAGCCCTAACTTCTTCAATTTATACCCAAATTCATAGAATTAATGGAAGATTCTTTGATAAAATGACGTATTTAGGCCACGAGACTTACCTCCAATCACTTTCCGTCGAAATCCCCGTCCAAATCTATCAAAGAGCTCTCAAGGTGGTGTAAAAATGGAGGAAACAATGAGTGGTTCGCGTCTGAAATTTTAATTAAAAAGCCTTCTGTCCAGAAAATTTTCCTTCTACGCGAACGCGATGCCTCCCACGCGTTCGCAATGAACAACTTTGCTTCAGTCCACTTTTCCTCTACGCGAACGCGTACCACCAGACGCGAACGCGATGCTCAACTTTCCCATGCTACGCGATCGCGACACCTGACTACACGAACGCGATGCCCAATGGCCTGACCCCACGTGAATGCGGCCACCCTCACGCGAACGCGAAGGCAAAATTCCCAGGCTCCTAACAATTACTCTACGCGAACGCGAACCTACCCATGCAAACGCGGTCCTCCGGATCCTTCCACTTCGCGTTCGCATCAACACCTTCGCGAACGCAAAGGCCAAAACTTCCAGACCCCAAATTCCTTCTACGCGTTCGCGTCCATCACCTACGCGAACGCGATGCATTAATTTCTCTGCAATATATGACAGCAAAATCTAATCCTTAGCTTAACCGAAAATGATCCGTTTGAACCCCCGGAATCACCCCGAGGCCCCCGGGACCTCAACCAAAACCACCAACCTACTCCAAAACACCATATGAACTTGTTCCAATCATAAAAACACGTCCTTTAACACAAAAATTACCAAATTACCACGGATTCACGCCTAATTTTCCTTAAAACTTCTGAAACCAACATTCAATCAAAAACCCATCCAAACGATGTCCGAATGACCTGAAAATTTGCAAACATATCCAAAATCACCTAACGAAGCTAATGCAACTCTCGGAATTCCATTCCGACTCCCGGATCAAAATACCACCTATCAACCGGAAATTGCCAAAATACTAACTTCGCCAAAATAGGTTAACTTCTTCACCAGACCTCCAAAATTACTTCCAATTGCACTCCTAAACCTTAAATCATTACCCGGAGCTAACCAAATCTACGGAATTCAATTCCGAGCCCTCTAACTCACAAGTCAACATCCGGTTGACTTTTCCAACTTAAGTCTTCTTAAAAGAGACTAAGTGTCTCATTTCTTTATAAAATCACTCCAATTAAATTCTAACGCATCCAATACCGATAATGAAACATAAGGGAGCAGAAAATGGGGAGAACGGGATAGTTACTCATGAGACGACGGGTCGGGTCGTTACAATTACAATAACAACATGGAAGGAAAACTGGAAATGAAACTAAGGCAGTTAATTTATGAAAATGAAATCAATCCTCGCAATTAGAGAACCCAGAATAACAGATCTCATAATTTCATATAAAAATGTTAAAACCCAACACAATAACAATAACGAGTATAACACATACAATACATTGCGGCCTGTAACCTGATCCCACTATACACACACAATCTTTCTTTTTTATTTATCAATATCAAGAATCATGTAACGACCTGGCCGGTCGTTTTGATAGTAATAGCCCCGATCCCTTATTTACTATTTTTCCCATATTTGTTTCTGCTTATGTGACTTGCCGGGAGGTTTTTATTGGTTTCGGAGTGTTTTGGGACACAGTCCCTAAACGGAAGCTTAAGTCTTAGGATTTTGACCATAGTAAGAACTACATAAAGCAACTCCGGAATGGAGTTTTGTCAGTTCTGTTAGCTCTATTGGGTGATTTGTGACTTATGGGCATGTCTGGATTGTGTTTTGGAGGTCTGTAGCTGAATAAGGCTTGAAATAGCGAAAGTCAAATTTTTGAATATGACTTGTGTGCAAAATTTGAGGTCAATCGGACGTGGTTTGATAGGTTTCGGCATCGGTTGTAGAAGTTTGGAGTTTCAAAGTTCATTAAGTTTGGATTGGAGGGTGATTCATATTTTTAGCATTGTTTAATATGATTTGAGGACTCGACTAAGTTCGTAAGGTATTTTAGGACTTGTTGGTATGTTTGGTTGAGGTACTGAGGGCCTCAGGTGAGTTTCAGATGCTTAACAGATCGAAAATTGGACTTGTGTAACTGCTGAAGTTTTTGAACTTCTAGTGTAAACGCACCTGCGGTGGGTTATCCGCAGGTGCAAATGCGCATGTGCGAATGGAAGATCGTAAAAGCGGATTTAGGCAGCCCAGGCTCGATTTGCAGGTGCAAAAAGATTTACACAGAAGCGACTTTGCTTCTGCGGAGGGAATATGCGCAAGAGCGATGTGACCGCAGGTGCGGCTCCTTGGTCGCAGGAGCGCATCCGCATGTGCGCCCTCCTCTTGCAGATGCAAACCCAGGGGACTCAAGTCAAGTCAACACCTGCGATGGAATTTCTGTAGGTGCAATTGGAGGTCGCAAATGCAAAATCGTTGGGCAGAAAAGGGCCAAGTTCGAGGGTTTTATCCCATTTTCAATTTTGGGACTTTGAGACTTGGTGTGAATTGATTTTTTGAGGGTTTTTCAAGGAAATTGTTTGGGTAAGTGCTTCTAACCTGGATTGGACTATATTTCATGGATCTATTATTATTTTCATCATCTAATTAGGGATTTGAGTTGGAAATTTGGGGGGAAATAGTAGAAACTTCCTAGACTAAATTTTTTAGTTTTGAAAGGCGATTTGAGGTCAGATTCGAGTAATTCTTGTTGGTTGGACTCGTGAGCAAATGGGTTTTCGTATTTTATGACTTCTTGTAACGACCCGACCGATCGTTTTGATTATTTAAGCTTTTATCAATGATGTAAGGTCTTGAACAGCTTCATATTATGTGTATCGACTTGTGTAAATGTTTGAATTCAGTTACCGGATGATTCAGAGTCGAATTGGAAGAAGGAATCTAGTCTTGGAAGCTTAAGCGGTGAGAATTTGACCGAAACTTGACTTTTTGTGTAAATGGCTCCGAAATGATTTTTGGATGATTTCAACATCTTTGTATGGTGATTTTGAACTTAGGCATGCGTCCGAATTTGGATTTGGTGGTCCGTAGATTAATTTGAGGCAATTCGGCGAAAGTTGGAAAAGTTGAAGTTTGGAAAATGGAGAAGTTTAACCCATAGTTTACTTTTGTGATATCAGGATCGAAATGCAATTCTGAGAGTTGGGACAGCTCTGCCTAGTCATTTGGGACTTGTCTACAAAATTTGGCGTCATTCTGGGTTGGTTTGATTGGTTTCAGCATGAGTTTTTGAAGTTGGAAGATTTGGAAGTTCATAGTTTGATTCATGGCACGGTTTGCATTTTTGGCATTGTTTGATGTGATTTGAGATCCCGAGTGAGTCTGTGTTAGATTATAGTAAACATACAGCCGGATCAGATTACCAGGCACTCATGCACCCTACTAGAGCTGCCAGAGGCCGGGGCTAGGGTAGAGGCCGAGGACGTCCATGTGGTGCAGCCAGATCTCCCGCACGAGCTGCCACAGAGGAGCCACCAGTAGCTCCATTCAGAGCGCAAGCACCTTATATACCTACTGCTACACCAGCTCTTCAACAGACCCTTGCACAGTTCCTGAGCATGCTCGATACTGTAGATCATGCAGGGTTGATTCTCCTTGATCCTGCCACATCTCATGCCGGGGAGGAGCACAGAATCCCGCCACCCGCACCCAAAGCAGTTGGTTCAGGTTGCTCAGATTCCAGGAGTTATACCGGTACCACCTATAGCCCCAGTTCAGCCTGAGGGTAGGGCAACAGTTTCTGAGGAGGATCAATGTAGGCTCGAGAGGTACAAAAAGTACCACCCTCCTACTTTCGGTGGTTTGGAAATAGAGTATAATCAATGTTTTCTTGAGGAGTGACACCGTATCCTCCATACTATGGGCGTAGCAGAGTGGAGTGGGTTTTTCTCACTGCGTTCCAGCTTAGAGGAACAGCCTATCAGTGATGGCGAGCTTATGAGTTGGATAGTCTGGCTGAGGTAGCTTCACCTACTTGGACTCAGCTCTCGGATATGTTTTTGAGGGAGTATGCTCCCCAGAGCCTCATAAATGCATGGCGCGCCGAGTTTGAGCAATTGCGTCAGGGTGTTATGACTGTGTCAGAGTATGTAGTTTGTTTCAGTGATTTGGATAGACATACACCGACCTTGGTTGCTATAGGTCGAGAGAGGGTCCATCGGTTTATTGAGGGGCTCCATCCCAGCACCAGGATTAGCATGGCTCGGGAGTTGTAGATGGATATCTCGTATCAGCAGGTTATGAGTATTGCTAGGAGAGTGGAGGGCATGCTTGCTCTGGAGAGAAAGGAGGGGGGCTAGAGGTCTCGAGAGTCTAGCACTTATATTGGTACTTGTGCCCCAGCTGGAGTTCGACATGGTAGGGGCTATGTGAGTCGCCCTGTTCATTCAACTCTTCCAGCCGTCAGTGGTATTCTGGCTACTCATAGGCCCTAGGAGCCTTATTATGAACCTTCAGTATCTAGTGTGCCTCCTACATGGGGTGCTTTTAGCGATCAGTCCAACAGACCTGGCCCAAGCCACCCACAATAGCCATGCCCTACGAGAGCTTGTTTTGAGTATGGCATCACTCGCCATATGGTGAGGGATTGCCCTAGACTTAGGAGGGGTGCAATTCCACAGACTTCTCAAGCACCACGTGCTCCACCGGGTCCTTAGGCTATGATCACAGGACCAGCTACCACTCCACCTGATCAGCCAGATCAAGGTGGAGGTCGCGGAGGTGGAGGTCGCCCTAGAGGGGGAGGCCAGGCCAGATACTATGCCCTTCCTGCTACTATATAGGTAGCTGCTTCTGACTCTATCATTACTGGTATTGTTTCAGTCTGTCGTAGGGAGGTGTCAGTTTTATTTGATCCAGGCTCCCCTTATTCCTATGTGTCATCTTATTTTGCTCTGTATTTGGGTGAATCCCGTGATTCTATAAGTTCTCATATTTCTGTGTTTACACATACGAGAGATTCTATTGTTGTTGACCATGTGTATTAGTCGTGTTTGGTTGTTCTTAGCGGTTCTAAGACCAGAGCTGATTTAATATTGCTTAGTATGGTAGATTTTGATATTTTCTTAGGCATGGACTGGTTATCGCCCCATTATGCTATTCTTGATTGTCACACCAAGATTGTGAAGCTGGCTATGTTTGGCTTACCGCGGTTAGACTGGAAGGGTACCTTAGATTACACTCCCAACAGAATTATTTCATTTCTTAGAGCTCAACGAATGGTTGAAAAGTGGTGTGATAAATATCTAGCTTATGTGAGAGATATCAGTATTGATACCCCTACAGTTGAGTCAGTCCCAGTAATGAGAGATTTCCCTGATGTATTTCCAGCTAATCTTCCGAGCATGCTGCCTAACAGAGATATCAACTTTGGTATTGATTTGTTGTCGGGCACTCAGCTCGTCTCTATTCCTCCATATTATATGTCTCCTCCTAAGTTGAAAGAGTTGAAGGAACAATCACAAGAATTGCATAATAAGGGTTTCATTTGGCCCAGTGTGTCACTTGGGATTCTCCGGTTTTGTTTGTGAAGAAAAAAAATTGGTTCTATGCGTATGTGCATTGATTATCACCAGTTGAACCAAGTTACACTGAAGAACAGGTATCCATTGCCTTGTATGACTTATTTGATCAGTTACAGGGTGCCAGAGTATTTTCCAAGATTGATTTGCTTTCAGGTTATTATCAGTTGAAAATTCGGGAGCTCGATATCCCGAAAATTGCTTTTAGGACTCGATATGATCATTACGAGTTCCTTGTGATGTCATTTGGGTTGTCCACTGCCCCAACAGCATTTATACATTTGATGCATAGTGTATTTCGGTCCTATATTGACTCTTTCATCATTGTGTTTATTGATGACATTCTAATGTACTCCCGGAATTGGGAGGATCATGAGCAGCACCTGAGGACTTTGCTTCAGACCTTGAGAAAAAAGAAATTATATGCAAAGTTCTCAAAATGTGAGTTCTAGTTAGATTCTATGGCATTTTTGGGTCATGTAGTTTCGAGTGAGGGGATCAAGGTAGAAGCAGTGCAGAGTTGGCCTAGACCATCCTCAGCTACAGAAATCTGGAGTTTCCTTTGTTTGGCGAGGTACTATTGTAGATTTGTAGAGGGTTTCTCATCTACTGAAGCACCTATGACCAGGCTAACCCAGAAGGGTGCTCCATTCAGGTGGACAGAAGAGTGTGAGGAGAGCTTTCAAAAGTTCAAGACAGCTTTGACTACAGCCCCAGTATTGGTATTGCATATAGTTTTGGGGTCTTATACTATTTATTGTGATGCGTCGTAGATTGGTCTCAGTACGGTGTTGATGCAGGACCGTAGGGTGATTGCCAACGTATCTAGAAAGCTGAAGGTGCATGAAAAGAAATATCTTGTCCACAACCTTAAGTTAGCAACTATTGTTCATGCCTTTAAGATTTGGCAACACTATTTGTATGGTGTTCCTTGTGATATCTACACTGATCATCGGATTTGTAGCATCTGTTCAAGCAGAAGGATCTTAACTTACGCCAGCGGAGGGGGTTAGAGCTGCTTAAAGATTATGATATCACTATTCTATACCATCCTGGAAGGGCCAATGTGGTGGTTGATGCCTTGAGTCGCAGGGCAGAGAGATGGGGAGCTTAGCATATTTACCAGTAGAAGAGAGGCTATTGGCATAAGATGTTTAGGCCTTGGCCAACCAGTTTATTAGATTGGATATTTTTTAGCCGAGTTAAGTTTTGGTTTGTATGGTTTCCCAGTCTTCTCTTTATGATCGTATCAGGGAGTGTCAGTATGATGACCCTCATCTACTTGTCCTTAAGGACATGGTTCAGCACGGTGATGCTAAGGAGGTCACTTGGAGATGATGTTGCATTGAGGATGCAGCATAGTCTATGTCTACCCAATGTAGACAGATTGCATGAGTTGATTCACCATGAGGCTCAAAGTTCGCAGTACTCCATTCATCTCGGTGCCCCAAAGATGTATCAGGACTTGAAGCATCATTGGTGGAGGAGGATGAAGAAGGACATAGTGGAATATGTAGCTCAATGCCTAAATTGCCAGCACGTGAAGTATGAGCATCATCAGCCGGGTGGATTGTTTCAGAAGTTAGATATTTTTGAGTGGAAATGGGAGCGGATCACCATAGATTTAGTTCATGGAATCCCACGGACTTAGCGGAAGTTTGATGCAGTTTGGGTGATAGTGGATAGGCTGACCAAGTCAGCTCATTTCATTCTTGTAATGACTACTTATTCTTCTGACCAGCTGGCTTGAGTTTATATCCACGAGACTGTCAGGCTTCATGGTGTGCTGGTATCTATCATCTCTCACCAGGGTATGCAATTTACATCACGGTTTTGGAGGGCCGTACATCAAGAGTTAGGTACTCGGGTAGAGTTGATCATAACATTTCACCCTCAGACGGGCGGATAGTTCGAGCGCACTATTCAGATTCTACATGATATGCTCTGTGTGTGTGTGTGTGTGTGTGATAGAGTTTGGAGTTTCTTGGGATCAGTTCCTGCCACTTGAGGAGTTTGCCTAGAATAACAGCTATCAGTCTATCATTCAGATAGCACCGTATAAGGTTTTATGGTAGGCGGTGTCGGTCCCCAGTAGGTTGGTTCGAGCTGGGTGTTCATGATGCATTGGAGAAGGTAAAAGTGATTCAGGTTCGACTTTGCACAGCCCAATACAGATAGAAGATTTATGCAGATCTTAACGTTTTTGATGTTGCATTCATGGTTGTAGAGGGGGTCTTGCTCTAGGTTTCACCTGTGAAAGGAGTCATGAGGTTTGAGAAGAAGGACAAGCTAAGCCCAAGGTTCATTGGTCCATTTGAAGTGTTGCGGCGAGTTGAGGAAGTTGCTTATGAGCTTGCCTTACCTCCCAATCTAGCAGGAGTTTATCCGGTATTCCATATTTCTATGCTTCGAAAGTATCATGGTGATCCATCTCATATGTTGGATTTCAGCTCAGTCTAGTTGGACAAGGATCTATCTTATGTTGAGGAGTCGGTGGCTATTTTGGACAGGCAGGTTCGAAAGCTGAGATCAAAGAACATTGCTTCACAGAAGGTTCAGTGGAGGGGTCAGCCGGACAAGGATGCGACTTGGGAGACTGAGCATGATATGCTAGACGTTATCCTCAGCTTTTCACTACTTCAGGTATGCCTCTATGCTCGTTCGAGGATTAACAAATGTTTTAAGGGGGGATGTAACGACCCGGCCGGTCATTTTGAGAGTAATAGCCCCCAACTCCCGATTTATTGCTTCCCCCGTATCTGTTTCTGTTTATGTGACTTGCCGAGATGTTTTATTTTTGGTTTCGGAGTGTTTTGGGACACTTAGTCCCTAAACGGAAGCTTAAGTATTAGGATTTTGACCGTAGTTGGAACTATGTAAAGACGACTCCAGAATGGAATTTTGTCGGTTCCATTAGCTCCGTTGGGTGATTTTGGACTTAGGGGCGTGTCTAGGTTGTGTTTTGGAAGTCTGTAGTTGAATTAGTCTTGAAATGGCGAAAGTTAAATATTTGGGAAGTTTGACCGGAAGTGAACTTTTTGATATCGGAACAGGATTCCGATTCTGGAAGTTGGAGTAGATTCCTAATGTTGAATATTTCTTGTGTGCAAAATTTGAGGTCAATCGAATGTGGTTTGATAGGTTTCGGCATCGGTTGTAGAAGTTTGGAGTTTCAAAGTTCATTAAGTTTAGATTGGAGGGTGATTCGTATTTTTAGCGTTGTTTAATATGATTTGAGGACGCGACTAAGTTCGTATGGTGTTTTAGGACTTGTTGGAATGTTTGGTTGAGGTACTCACGGCCTCGGGTGAGTTTCGGATGCTTAACGGATCAAAAATTGGACTTGTGTAACTGCTTAAGTTTTTGAACTTTTGGTGTAATCGCACCTGTGGTGGGGTTTTTAGCAGGTACAGATGCGCATATGCAAATGGAGGATCACAGAAGCGGATTTGGGCAGCCCAGGCTGGGTTCGCAGGTGCGGAAAGATTTACATAGAAGTGGCTTCGCTTCTGCAGAGGGAAGGTTCGCAGGAGTGATGTTTTCGAAGGAGCACTTCCGTAGGTGCGGCCCTCCTCTCACAGATGCGGACCTAGGGGATTTATGTCAAGTCTGCACCTGCGATGGAATTTTAGCTGGTGTGGCGTCGCAGGTGCAACTGGACACCCGCAAATGCGAAATCGCTGGGCAGAAAAGGGCCAAGTTCGAGGGTTTTATCCCATTTTCAATTTTGGGACTTCGAGAGCTCGGTGTGAGGCGATTTTTTTAGGGTTCTTCAAGGAAATTGTTGGGGTAAGTGATTCTAACCCGGATTGGACTATATTTCATAAATCTATTACTATTTTCATCATCTAATTAGGGATTTGAGTTGGAAATTTGGGGGGAAATGGTTGAAACTTCCTAGACTAAATTTTTGAGTTTTGAAAGGCAATTTGAGGCCAGATTTGAGTAATTCTTATATGGTTGCACTCGTGAGTGAATGGGTGTTCGTATTTTATGACTTTTGCCCGATTCCAAGATGTGGCTCAGGGAGGCTTTTCAGGGCAATTTTCGAGTTTCTTATTTAAGTCTAGATTTCATCAATTAGATTAGTCTATTATAGTTGTATTTATGATATGTAATTGTTTTTGGCTAGATTTTGGCCATTTGCAGTTGGATATTTAGGGAAAATGCATTGTGACCGATCGATTGAGCTTGGTTCGAGGTAAGTGGATTGCCTAACCTAGTGTGCGGGAAACTCCCCTTAGGATTTGGTACTGTTATGATATGTGAGCGCCATGTACATGAGGTAACGAGTGCGTACATGGGCTATTTTTTGTAAAATTCGAATTTTACTGAGTAATAATCTGTTTTCTTCTTATTTGAGTTATACTAGCATGTGTAGTTATCTTGTTTAGCCTAGAATAGCATGTCTATGTGCCTTAAATGCTTATCTGAACTCTGTGCAGCATGCTCGGTGGATTTTCTGCTTTTTCCTTGACTTGTACTTAGTCTAAACTGTAGGATTTGTCTCCGTAACTGTTGTTTCCATTGTTTGAGCTGCATATTTACTTTGGGACTATGGAACGGTATATCAGGAGATCCCCCTGCACATTTACCTTTGGAACTACGGGACGGTATCCCGGGGATCTCCCAGCACATTTACTTTTGGGACTACGAGACGGTATCTCCGAGATCCCATGTTGTTATTCCTGTATATTGTACTGTTATTCTTCTATGATTTTCATCTTGTTAAATTTCAATCTTTTATTATACAGCGATATTTTTTTTGTCTTATTTAATATATATATATATATATATATATATATATATATATATATATATACATACATACATACATACATACACAAGTAGGACCCTGACCTGATCTCGTCACTACTCGACCGAGGTTAGGCTTGGCACTTATTGGGTACCGTTGTGGTGCACTCATGCTACTTTTCTGCACATGTTTTCGTGTGCAAATCCAGGTACCTCCTACCAACCTCACTTTTAGTTACATACTTGTTGCTGCTTCAGATACTTCAAGATACATATGCCCGCATTCGCGGACCTCGGAGTTCCCTTCTATCTCTTTTGTGTTGTTCTTCCTTACTTCTTCTAGATACTGATGTACAGTTAGACAAATCTTAGAAGCTTGTGACTTTTGATGTTCCGAGTCTTGGGGAGATTTTATGTATATTCGAGAGTGGATATTGTACATGCCAAGCGACACTTGTATCAGTTGTTAAATTATCTGTTGTAGTTAGGTGTTAAATTTATGTTTTCATTTTCAATATTCCGCTAATGTTAGACTTACCTAGTCATAGAGACTAGGTTCCGTCACGATATCTCACGAAGAGAGCATTTGGGTCGTGAAAAATCACGTATACAATCTGTTTCGGCACGCAACGTGATCCCACCATATAATCATAATCAATGTCATAATCCTCCCTTATTACACCATATTATCATTTATCAATATCAAATAATACATACACAACCGCTGTGGCGCGCAACTAGATCCCACCATATCATCAGAATCAGTGTCATAATCCTCCCTTATTTCACCATATCACAACATTTGCGGCATGTAACCTGTCACACCTTATTTTTCTACCTGAAGGAGTATAGGGGAGTTTTTCCAATTAAAGTGACAATAATCGAAACAGAATTATTTATTCAAATTCAGAGTTTCCACTTGGGATAATTTATGGTATCCCAAGTCACCGGTTTAAAATTTCGAATCAAGGAAGTTTGACTCTGTTTTATAGTCCGCGAAACACAGAAATCCGGGTAAGGAATTCTGTTAACTCAAGAGAAAGTGTTAGGCATTCCCGGGTTTCGTGATTTTAATACGGCCTCTCAACAATTATTAATTGGCCTAATTATCTTATTAATGACATGCTTTATACCTATTGTGCTTTTAACCTTTTAACTGATTTTACATTATTTAAGGAATTATTTCTGGAGCAAGTTACTTGTTTGTTCTGTACACATTGCGAATTGTGTCTCGGGAACCGTACCCATGATCTACAACATGTTTATTTTTATTAAAGGTTAAAAGTTATGGTTGGGTCACATGAAATGTGCACCCGGATTTGGGAATTACATATCATGACCATGACACGGAAACCGTACCCATAGTCACGATGATTCATTTATGCGCCTAAAAGTTTGCCTATCGACGTGTGGTGTGGTCGGCCTAAATATGCTCCTACCGATCCAATCAATTAAGAGATCAGTAAAAATATTTCAAGCCCATTATCAAATATACAGATGGCAAGTCCAAATTCACTTTCAATCCAATCACACGCCCAGATACTTTTTTTGCTATCTCAGCCACCACCTAATTCAATTAATAAAGTTAATTTAAATATGGAGTCATCAAAATGTTAACCAAAATGCCTTAAACATCTATATCTTAATGAATAGTTGTGATAAGTAATTTAAACTCGTTCTAGCCATTAAACTTACCCAAACAGATTCGTTAAACAACCTACAAACAAACGGGCAGCAACAAAAATGCGTAACAAATATCAAGGAACTCAAAATAGGTCAATCATATGCTAACTCATAGCACCAACTAAACAAAGCATGGATAGACTAAAGGAGCAACGAAATCGTGACATTAATTAAGCACATCACAGTTTCAATCCGAGTTTTTATCCTTAAGAGTTCAATTTTGACTTTTGTTAAACCAACTCAACAACACGTAATTGAAAATCATATAGTAGTTAAATATAAATGCAAACAAATTCTAATAATATATTCAAACACAAACAGTAGTATGATAGATATACATATTAAGTACAAAATCAAACGAATTCAAGTAAGAAATCGAACAAAAACACGAATAGAGGAAACGAAGCTTGAACCACTGACCGGAAAAAAACTCGTCGGCGAATTCAATGGAAAACTCAAACTCGACACTTTCCCACGTAATCTTTTGCGAAAACAGAGCTTGAGCTATGATGTTTGGGGTTGTTTCGATGGAGATTTGTTGCTGGTGGTTGTGGTGGTTGTGAGTGAGAGTTGAAGAAGCAGCAGAGGCTATTTGTTGTTGGTCGATGGTGTCCTTTTGGGTGTAGAAGATGATGAAGTTCGGGGGGGTCATTGGTTTTTTCTCTAGGTCTAGGACTAAACGGCTGAAGCTTTCTAAATTGGTGTTAGGTTCCTAAGATTGGGGGGTTTATTGAGATGATCGATGTTGTCTTCTCTTGGATTGAATGGAGATAGAGATGAGGTGAAGAAGAAGGGGTCTCGTGTGCATGGTGAGGGTCTGTTGTGTGTGTGTGTTAGCTGCTGAAGGTTAGGTTGTGGAGAAGATGGAGAGCTAGGTTGGAGTGCGTTCTTTTTGGGGTTCCTGTTTTTGTGAACAAGAAGGGGTAACGGCTGGGGCTATTTTTTCGCTAGGGTTCTGTAGGTTTTTTTCTTAAGAAGCCAAGGGTGTTGAAGGTTGGGGAAGGTTTAGGGAATTAGGTCTTTTTTAGGAAAGTGGGGTATGGGCTATGGGCTTGGTGGGCTAAGGTCCGAATTAGGCCAAAATCTTATTACTTTTTCTACAAATAATATAAAATGTATACTATAAAATACGTAACTAACTCTAATTAATTAAAGTAAATAATATTATATTATGAAACTATTTTTTGGTTTTTTTTCAATATTATAAAATATGTGAAACTGCTAATATAGCTTGAAGACGTGGCGGGTCAAAAATTACATGTCTACAGTTGCCTCTCTTGGACTGGAAACACGAAGAGTTTCAGACAAAGAATGACGGAACATGTTTTTTGACCCGACCCTTATTTAGAGAGACCAAAAACTAAAAGAAAGGAGAATGTGACCGAACCCTGGTATTTGAGCTGCCTATATATCATTGGTTATAAAGGAATCAGGACACGTGTAGTTTAGAAGTGAGAAGATCGATGGAGTATCGAGGTGGAGAGCCGATTGAGGTGCCATCAAGGTTCCGGTCCGCGGTCCTGTTATTACATCAAAATCAAAAATAAAAAAAACTAACTAAATCTATCAACTATGAGTTACGAGATTCCCATCTATAACACTTCTGAAGCTTGATCTTGAGTCTTGAATGGTTCTTCATGTAGACTTTTGATTTGAACCTTGATGCTTGCTAGCTGCAGGTGCTGGTTCATTCTTCTACGGCTTCTTCGGATCAAGACCGAACATGACTGCTCGTGACTTCAGTCATGTCTTGAGCAGTTCACATATTTCTCTGCTTCTGCATTTTGGATTCACTTTTTTTTCTTTTCTTTTATTCTGGATTAAGACTACTTCTGTTTCTTGGACTGTTGACACGTCTTCTTACCGCGATCTTCTGCCACTTCTAACTTCAATTGAATTCTGAAATGATTTACCTTGTTCTCCAAGTGGGCGCCAGCTACTGACTTGAAACTTGAAATATTTCTAAAACGAATTCCCTCATTCTCCAAGTGGGTGCCTGCAATCAAAACAACAAAACAAACAAAATTTTCTTCCCCAGTTTGCACTCGGAAGATTTGTGAGTTGTTAGCAAAACTATAAACCACTTATGCTATTGATGCAATGATGAGATTAAACTAAATACTCGACTAGGATGCGCGTCTCCTGTAAGTAAAACCAAGAAAATTTGACTAGCAAATGCATCTACTAAAAATAAAACCTGAATGACCCAGATTAGGAAGTGTGTCTCCTAGGGGTGAAATCTCAATTTAGGAAGTGCATATCCAAAAAGTATATCCCGAAAAAACCAGACTACAAAGTGTGTCTCCTAAGGGTGAAATTTGAATGAACCAAAACTAAGAAGTGCGTCTCCTAGGGTTGAATTCTCATTTAGGAAGTGCGTCTCCTAAAGCAAAATATAACCTGAAAGACCCAGACTAGGAAGTGCATATCTTAGGTGTGAAACTTGAATGAACCAAACTAGGAAGTGCGTCTCCTAGGGGTAAAACGTGAATGACTCAAACTAGGAAGTGCGTCTCCTAGGGGTGAAACTTGAATAAACCAAAACTAGGAAATGCGTCTCCTAGGGGTGAAATCTCAATTTAGGAATTGCGTCTCCTAAAACAAAATATAACCTGAAATACCCAGACTAGGAAGTGCGTCTCCTAGGGGTGAAACTTGAATGAACCAAACTAGGAAGTGTGTCTCCTAGGGGTAAAACTTGAATGACTCAAACTAAGAAGTGCGTCTCCTAGGGGTGAAACTTGAATGAACCAAAACTAGGAAGTGCGTCTCCTAGAGATAAAATCTCAATTTAGGAAGTGCATCTCCTAAACAATATAACTTGAAAGAGCCAGAATAGGAGGTGCGTCTCCTAGGGGTAAAACTTCAATGACTCAAACTAAGAAGTGTATCTCCTAGGAATGAACTTAAATGACACAAACTAGGAAGTGCGTCTCCTAGGGGTGAAATCTCAATTTATGAAGTGTGTCTCCTAACAGTATAAACTGAAAGACCTTGATTAGAAAGTGTGTCTCCTACGGGTGAAACTTGAATGAACCAACCTAGGAAGTGCGTCTCCTAGGGATAAAACTCGAATAACTCAAAATTATATGACCCAAACTAGGAAGTGTGTCTCCTAGGGGTAAAAAATCAATTTAGGAAGTGCGTCTCCTAGGGGTAAAATCTCAATTTAGGAAGTGTGTCTCCTAAAGTTATATCCTGAAAGACCCAGACTAGGAAGTGTGTCTCCTAGGGGTGAAACTTCAATGACTCAAACTAGAAAGTGCGTCTCCTAGGAATGAATTTAAATGACTAAAGCTAGGAAGTGTGTCTCCTAACAAGTATAATCTGTAAGATCCCTACTAGGAAGTGCTTCTCCTAACAGGTAAAACTTCAGTCACTCCAACTAGGACGTGTGTCTCCTATGGATGAATTTAAATGACCAAAACTAGGAATTGCGTCTCCTAGGGGTGGAATTGCAATTTAGAAAGTGCATCTCCTAAAACAAAAATATAACCTGAAAACCCCAGATTAGGAAGTGCATCTCCTAGGGTGAAACCTTTAACCTAAAACTAGGAAGTGCATCTCCTAAAGAAATAAAATCTAAAAAACCCAAACGAGGAAGTGTGTCTCCTAGATTTGAGATTGATTTTGAGGTAAATTATAAATTGAGCTTGACTAAAATAAAAATTGAACCCATTCTTTAAGTGGGACCACTGAACTGAAGAAAAACTAGAGATTAAGGAAGCTAATAATTGACCCTATTCTCCAGACGGGACCCCTGAGCTTAAGAAAACTAAAGACTAACAACTGGAGGAAACTAAAAACTGACCCTATTCTCCAGGCGGGACCCCTGATCTAAAGGAATGCTAAGAATTAATGACTTAAGAAAAATTAAAAACTTGCCCTATTTTCCAGGCGGGACCCCTGAACATAAGAAAACTAAATATTTTTCACAACTAGGGGGATGTATAAGAGACATGGTTCTTCTCAACTAGGGAAAATTCTTGGGGGATGATGATTTTCTCAGCTAGGGGGATATATAGGAGATAAAAAAAAAACATTCTCAAACAGCCTTTGTGCTGACAAAATTTGGCATGACACTTGAAAGGTTCAAGCTTCTAAGCTTTGATTTGGACACAGCCTCCGTCCCTGTTTCAAATAAAGAAAACTTGTGAGTTTAAACATGGTGGTTGATTTGTGGTCTTGAATTTGAGGGAGATTGCTCATTCACTTCCCATGATAACTTTGATTTCGACTTGAAAGACCTTGCTTGTTTATTGACTAACCACTTTCTTTGTCAACCATATCACAAAAAATACCTCTGATCCGTTCAAACCCAATACCCTTTATCTGTTGCATTGTGCTCATGAACTAATATATACCGAACCTTTGCATTTCACATGAGTCCCAATGCACGCTGATTGTTACCAACTCAGTCCGCATACTGTTCTTTCCTAACTTATACCACTTTGATGTGCTAGCCAGATTCCGTTTTGTGCAATTGGAAAGCTGGTGGCAAATTTTGAAGTCATTTCTCACTTTTTCTGATCAAACAGACTCAAGAAGAGGAAGTAAACAAAACAAAAGGAACATAGTAAGGGACAATGGAAAGAGATGATACCTAACAGAAAAATTACAAAGTAGAAACTTATCAGATGTGGATACCAACTCTAATGACCATGACATGAACCTTTGGATTAAGTGGCCTAATCTGTCAAGCAAGTCTAATATTCAATTCTTTTTGTACCTCTTCGCCGTGAAACTGGGCTTCAATGCTCCGATTATCCTATCTGACTCTCTATCCTTACCCGACTTTTAGTGCTCGAAGGGTTTTCACCATCAAGCCTCTCTCATTTTGTTCATTCTCTCAACTTACGGTCGCCTTATGGTGCTTATGAAAGTTTTTACAGATAAGACTCTCTCATTTTGTTCTTTTTCTTTTTATTTCCTCTGATTCTATAGATGACAAGGCATTGACCATAGTAAAAGCATCATATGCCCCTGGCATGTCTAGCTCGGCACTCTCAAATATTATCTGGGAGGTCTTTTACTGGACTGTAATATGGCTTTTGGGACAAGATTAGAAAGAAAGGATATCATAAAGGCTTAAAATAACTAAGACAACGGGGTTAATTTATTTACAACTTTTGGAATCCATTCTAAACTTTGCCGCAATTTCTAAAATAAGAGAATTTGATTTTTTTTTTTTTTTTGAAATGGAATTTCTAAGGAAAACTACCCCACTCTGAACTTCGTGGGATTATGAAATATTTTATTTGGTATAACCGAACCGTAAGGCTGCCTACGTATCTTGTGGTGACAAGAATCAGGTCGAACGCAATTCAAAAGGATGCTTTCTTTTTGTTTCTATAATTTTTATTCTTTTTCTTTTTTCTTTTTTCTTTTTTCTTTTTTCTTTTTTCTTTTTTCTCTTTTCTTTTTTCTTTTTTCTTTTTTCTTTTTTCTTTTTTCTTTTTTCTTTTTTCTTTTTTCTTTTCTTTCTCTTTTTTTTCTTTTTCTGTGAAATTTCTTTTGGGATGAACTTTCTAAAACAAACTTATGGAGACATAAAAAAATTTATTTTTACTAAACTCGATTCCAAAAGAGGAGAGGTCAAGAAAATTAGCATAAGCTCAAAAGGGATACCGAATGGTATAAAGTGTTTGGTTAGCTGAAAGAGGGCCTCCCAATCCTTGAAAATGCCAAGTACAACACATTCAACTTGAAAATGAAAAAGGAAGAGCTCACACAACATTTCTTTTACAACTTCGGCATTGATATTACTGATATGCTTTCCACTTTTTTTAGTTCTTTGTCAAGTACAGAACTCTCATTGGGTGATTTCTTCTTCACGATGGATACCCTCCATTGTTTGGAGAAAACTCCCTTAACTTTATCTTGTAAATTGAGGTGTACTTGAACTCAAAACTGCTCACTTCAAATTTTTGGGACGCACTCTCTTGTAACAAATTCTTGTCGTCATATTAACTTCCCAACTATCTGCCCCAGTTTCACACAATTCGGGTTTTAAGTGATCTCAAAATGCCTTTACTTATTTCCCTCAAATTTTCTTATCATCTTCAAAATTATTTTATTGCTTCAAGATTAAACTAACTTTAAGATCAGGCCTAGAATTATGCGTGCATGTCATGTCACTAGAGCCAGCATGAAAAGAACTATAAAATGAAAAGAGAACTAAACAAAAATGACTCGAAATAACATAAAACAATAAATTGCATTAGAAAAACTGTGAAAGGGTTTGAACAACAAAACAAGCAAAATAAACTAGGGTTACAACCCACGAACAAACCTAGATAACACTAAATGAGTTACTACGACTAAAGGAATAGAAGGGTTTGAGTCACAAGATAATATCCGGATTACAACCCTGAAATAACCCGGACAACAGAAATGACAATAAAATAAACCACCAAGACTCCTCCCTGGCTAGCCAAGAAAGGAGTTTCTTTCCAATTACCAAGCTCAGCATCTTAGCCACTAAGTTCCAAATCAATATTACCAAGACCATTACCAATTTCAATATCATTAACTTCAGCCAGAAATTTCCCAAGAGGATTCTCATACTCCCTGTCACCACGCATCATCCCCACAAAGTGTGCATCATCATGTGCAGATAAAGGATTCTGCACGATATTCTGGGTATCACTGTCCTGGACCACAATTATCCCTTCTTGAATAATTTTTTCTATCTTCCTTTTCAAAGCACGACAGTCTTCAATGCTATGCCATTGGACATTAGAGTGGTACGTGCACCGTACAGTAGGATCAAAACATTTTGCATATGGGTCCGGAGTATAGCCAAGGAGCGGCTCAATCAGGCTAGAATGTTTTAACTTTTCAAACAGGCTTGTGTGTGATTCTCCGATTGGCGTGAAACTATTTATTTGACTTTGTTCCCCTCCATGCTCCAGTTTTCTAGGGTTAATGGATGTTCGAAAATGTTTTGAAGGCAAAAGTGCATTATGCGGCGCTCGCCATGAGGAGTGACCCAATTATTGGACAGATGATCGGACGTTGTTGAGAGGATAATACTGGGGTGGATTATGTAGAGCTCAGGTATAGGTTTGGGGTTGAGGTTGAGGTTGAGTGTATTGGTGAGGCGGACCCGTTGGACCATGTCGAGATCCTGAGACAACTATGGCAACATCATCATGTTGCTTCTGACCCAACAAGCTTTATGTGTCGTTCTGAATTGCTTGTGTTGTGCCTTTTAAAGCAGAATAGCTCATGATCTTGCTCGACTTTTGCCCATCTTCTACCATTTTTACCACATCATTAAAAGGCTTACCCACAGCCGAGATCAAATGCCCAAAATAAGTTGGCTCTTGCTCTTGAAGAAAGTACTCGACCATCTTTTCTTATTCTATTGGGGGATTGACTCGGGAAGATTGCTCTATCCATATGAGCATGTATTCCCTAAAGCTTTCATTAGGCTTATTTTCGATCTTTGTGAGGGACATGCGATCCGGGACAATTTCTATATTGTACTGAAAGTGCTTGGCAAAGGCCTGAGCCATATCGTCCCATGTGTACCACATGCCTGCATCTTGGCAGGTATACCACTATAGAGCTGCCCTACTCAGACTCTGACTTAAATACGCTATCAATAATTTGTCCTTCCCACCGGAACCTCTCATATTACTGCAGTAGCCTCTCAAATTGGCCACGGTATCTCCATATCCGTCATACAAATCAAACATTAGCATCTTAAACCCAGTCGGCTGTTGGATGTCAGGAAACAAGCACAAGTCTTTGTAAGACACGCTCATTTAGCTCCCTATCCCTTGCATGTTTCTTAAAGACTGCTCTAAGATTTTTACCATCCTGGATATCTCGTCGTGCTCCACTGTCTTAGCAGGCTTTTCAGTTTTATCGGGAGGCTCAAATTTAGGAGTATGGATACGAGACCTTAGAAGTTGGTTCTAAAGCATAGTGTTGGGCATCGGGGACTTTGAACACAGTCTCGCTAGAGGATCGAGGAAGAATAGCTGGTGGAAAGGATACAAAAACATGAGTGGTCAAAGGAGTGGGATATGAGGTGGTTCTGGGGGGTGGAGTGTGAAAAAGTTGTGGGGAGATATCAGCTGCAGTGGGACTCTGGACTTGTGACAGTGACGGAATGGTGACAAGGCTTTCAGTGTAGTTAGTGGGAAATAAGGGCGGAGGACGCCCACTAATACAGGCTTAGTATATTTCGGCTCCTTTCAACCTTAAGATCTCTTCTATCAACTCAGATTCTGACTCAAAAATCTCCTTAGACGGATCAATAACACCCATGTCCAAGTATTTGCTAGTCATGGCTACCTTTCTCTTTGACCTTGTGTATTATAGAAGAGTTACCAGTTTAAGAACCACAAACCAACCACCCTTCTGCTATAATAAAGATAACAAATAGGAACAAAATAAAATCATCATGTTAGCGTTAGGGCATTTGACAGCTAAAAGTATCACATTGTGTGCAATACACCTAGCAACAATTAACGGTTTAAGAATGACTTTGAGGGTCACAAGGTCACTTGGAATCATCCCAATTTGTTCATTTCAATCTTCTCTTTTCGTTTCTTTTCTAGCACTTGCTTGCTCATTTTCCTTTTTTTTTCTAATTATCACTCTTTTTTTCCTCTTATTTCTCATATCTCATAATTTCATCTCTCTTTTTTTCTGTTCCCTTCTTTTTTTCTTTTTCTTTTAATTTTTTTAAAAAAATGATTCAATCGAACGCTATGTAGGTTTCCTACGTATCATGTCCCTCATGAATCAGACCAAGCGTAGTTCTGAAAAAGTAATGGACAAATAAACTAAAAATAAAAATCTTTTTGTATTTTTTATTTATAATTTTTTTTATTTTCAAATATAAAGCAAGAAATACGATAACGGGAGACTTGACAAACTCAACTATACTACGACAAACTCTGAAACCAACTAACAGAATCAGTACTACTGAACATGAATATAAAGTACAAGACAAACATAGAAAATAGACTCAAAACATTAAAAAATATCCTTTAGCGAGCTCCTGAATGCAGCGGTCCTGACTGGATGGTCCCGGGGTGTCTGTCATGCTCAAACTTCGGTAAGTAGATCTACACCTGTATGAGAAAACTAAAACCAAATAGAGTTAAAGATTTAGAATACTATGTGAGACAACAAAACTTCCTATAGGACACATGCACGACTTGATTGAAGCTATTTTTGCAAAATGGCCTATGTGGCCAAAAGGTTGCTAGAAATGCAAACTCAACAAAGGTGACCTCTAAGACATGGAAAAATTACTTTACAGAAATGACCCATTTTGTAGAAATGGCCTATGTGGCTAAGAAATGGTTAAGCATGCAGATTCAACAGAATGGACCTTAAACAGATAGGACACCCTGTTGTGGACTTAAGACTCTAAGATATGGGTCAGTGAACCACTTTTGCAAAAATGACCTCATTTTGCATAACAACCGATATGGCCAATAATGGCTAGACATGCAAGATTTGGTTACGACCCTCGAAGCTGAGAATTTAAGACTCACTAGGAAGATATGACCCTATGTGGACTGCCTACGTATCCCCCCCCCCCCGACGAAAGATGAGAATCAGGCATGCGTAGTTCGGGAAGATTGGATAGGGGAGAGAATTAAAAAAATAACTAATTTAGAGAAAATACATTTTTTGTCTTTTTTTTTTGAAAAATGATGAAACATGTAAATTCTTTTTGAATTTTCTTATTCCTTTTTTTATTTTGTTTTTTTGTTTTGGAAAATGATGGAAAAGTGCAAAATCCTTTTGGATTTTTCATAATTTTTTTTCCTTAAAAAAATGTGAAAGAAAAACATAATTGGGCCCTATTTGCTTTATTTTTTACACTTAACCCTCTTTTTTCTCATTTATCCTCAAGCCTCATTGGTTCTCCAAATGATCGTTTTACCCTTGAAGATTGCAACATGTAGCACATAGGATGCATCAGGATGGTCTTTTATTTTTTGGGTACACATATCCTAGACGGATCCAACCCCTGTGTTGAGTCCCCAAAGTCAGATGCACGTGATGCAAACAAGCGTTCCTACTAGGGATCCGGCATGAGGCTATGTTATTCTAGGTTTAAATCCTGGGTGTATTATTCTAGACCTGGCTTACCTGAGCGGACAACTTGAGCTGAGGGGGCAGCGTACCGGTAACTAAAAGATCATCCGGCTTTATAATTTGTCCAAACTTCATTCTAAATTAGGGTGTGACTAACAGAAAAGAAGCCACACCAGCGTGCACTTCCCATAAGATTTAGAAGACTCAGAGAGAATAAGGGTTCCATAATAATTTATGAACATTTCAAACAATATCAAAGCGGTAAAAAGCGGCATTTAGCACATTAGGCCCAAACATGTAATAAAAATTAGATAATAAATAAAAGATAAATATAACAGTTATTCTAAGCTCGAATTCTTAAACCATGAACCAGAGATTCTGGGTTCTGTCCCTAGCAGAGTCGGTAGAGCTGTCACACCTCCTTTTCTACCCGAAGGGGTATAGAGGAGTTTTTCCAATTAAAGTGGCAATAATCGAAATGGGATTATTTATTCAAATTCAGAGTCACCACTTGGGATAATTTAAGGTGTCCTAAGTCACTGGTTTAAAATACCGAATTGAGGAAGTTTGACTCTGTTTTACAGTTCGCGAAACACAGAAATCTGGGTAAGGAATTCTGTTAACCCAAGAGAAGGTGTTAGGAATTCCCGAATTCTGTGATTTTAGCACGGTTGATCAACTATTATTAATTGGCCTAATTATCTAATTAATAATATATTTTATACCTATTGTGCATTTCTAACCTTTTAACCGCTTTTACATTATTTAAGAAATTAATTTTGGAACAAGTTACTTGTTTGTTTTGTACATATTGTGAATCATGTCAGAGGAACCGTACCCACGATATACAACATGTTTATTTTTATTAAAGGTTCAAAGTTATGGTTGGCTCACATGAAATGTGCACCCGAATTTGGGAATTACGTATCGTGATCATTGATAAGTAGGATTTTAACATGTTTTATGCCCCTACTTGCCTATGCTTTGAGTATAAATTGCTACAAAATAGTCCCAAATGCTCACAGGTTGTGCTTGATTGCAGGTTTGCGTGACAAAGTGACGAAATGTCAAAGATCGACTCAAAACGGAGTGAAACCTGCTCAAGTATCAAAGACCAAGTGAAGTAAAGGAAAAAGATCCTAGTGCGGATCGCGCAACTGTGACCGCGACCACACTAGGAGGTTCAGAGATGGGGCATATTTAGAACAAAGACAACACGACCGCGGTCAGATTCTTGCGGCCCACGTTCGTCCATCGCGGCCGCACTGCCTATTTACGCGGTTTGCGTTAGGAGATTCAGAGAGCTATTATTTTGCTCAAAAGCAAGCCATGCGGCCGCGATCATCACCGCGCAGTCCACATCAGACCTCTTACGCGGCTGCGTTACCTTTTTACCTGATCTGTATCCTTCAAGTTCAGAGAGATGAACAGTGAAGTCCAAGAGCCAGTGCGGCCGCGGCCGTGTTTACGCGGCCCGCACTGACCCCGCAAGGATATTTTTGTCCAGTTTTCTAGGCCACTATAAATAGAACATTTTACTATTGTTTGGTTAAGTTTTATGCTCTGAACGCAGCTGAGCTCGTGAGACCGAATATTGTAGCCATTTTTGGCACTTTTGCTCTTTATTATTGAAGATTCTACTTAGTAATTAATTAATATGTTTAGTTCCTCATCTATTTCTTCTGTTTCTTCTTTAATTATGTCTAGCTAAACCCATTAGCTAGGGTTGTGGCTCAACCCTAGTGTGGGTAATTGATGGATGTTGCATTCTAATGATAGATTGATATTGGGTATTTGTTATTTGGGTTGATTTTATATTTTAATTAAGGATTGGTGGTTGCAAACACTGATTCTAGCTTTGTGGGTTTAACTCTTCTTGAGAAATAGAGACCATGACCCCAAAATTAAACCAACAAGGAATTGGGATAGACCCATAAGAAATGGTAGTCCCAATTAATGGGTTAAATCTCGAGAGAGTAATCACCCTACTTGAACCCTAGTTGCTTGGTCTAATTGGCCTACCCAATTGGTCTCGAGAGAGTCAATTGGGCAAAATCACTCTCTCTAACGAGAGGTGTGAGAGTGGGTACAATTGTGCAACGGTTATATCATAAGCCCCAAATATGTCAGTCTATCCTTAGTAGCATCTGCCCGTTAATTAGCCACCTAAGTAATGCCATGACCCTACTGACTTTCTCCCATTAATTACAACTTAGCAACATTCCCTTAGCATAACTTAGTTTTAATACTTAGTTCATAATAGTAATTATAAATATAAAAACCCAAAAATGTTTGAAGTGCAATTAGAAGCACAAACGCATCTCTAGGCTAGACAAACAATACAACTCCACTACTAGCTCCCTATGGAAATTTGATCCCGAACCACTATTCGGGTAAAAGCTGCTGCGACCCGCTCTTCCTTCATTCATGTAGCATTTAGTCGGCAGCGATCACTTTTTGGCACCGTTGCTGGGGAGCTTACGGTGTTGACTATCTATTTAGTTAGTTTTGTATTTTTCTTCTCTTTCCTTCTTTTTACTAATTTTGTTGGTGTCAATCACTCAGGTACACATGGCTTTAAATGCAAATGACCCTCTTGGCAACGTGGTCGCAGGGAAGGAGGTTGAGGATCTTGAACAAGAAGAGATATTACCTCAAGATCAAAGGAGAGGTCGAAATGCCAATGCAAATGCTATTTCAAATGAGAACATTCCCGACCCTCCTCCGCCTCCACCAAGAGTGGCCCCAAGAGTTCTACCCAATCAAGGATACGCCAGTGCTATTGTTCCTCCCCGAATCCGAGCGGGGAACTTTCAAATCACAAATGTTATGTTGACCTTGCTCGAGAAAAGAGGGTATTTCACGGGCACCTCCGATCAAAATGCCTACAAGCACTTGAAGGGTTTCGTAGATACATGTTGGGGTAGCAAGCAGACAAACGTGTCCGGGGATGCGTTGAGATTGAGGCTTTTCCCGTTCTCTCTTTGCGGTAAAGCATTGGATTGGTTAGAGAGGCTTCATAATCATTCTATCGCCACATGGGATGAATTGGCGAGCAAATTCATTGCTAAGTTCTTTTCTCCAAGTCATATGGCAGCTCTTCGGGATGAGATTCTAGCTTTCAAACAAGAGCCAACGGAACCTTTGCACGAGATATGAGAAAGATATAGAACAATGGTGAAAGAGTGCCCCAATAATGACATGACCGAGGCGAAGATACAAAAAAAAATCAGTGCATTGTGAACCAATTAGCCAGAGGGAACTTTATGAAACTTTCTTACCAAGAGGCATGTGATGTACTTGATGAAATGGCCGACACCTCTTTGGCATGGCAAAACCGAGCAAACGTACCTCAAGGTGACCCCATGGTCATCCATTTGCATAAAGAGTTGCATGACCACGGCCAAGCTATAGACGAACTTACAACAACTATGAATCAATTGGCGAAGGCACAATTGCAACAAGTCCAAAACCCATGCCAAGTTAATGCAATGGAAGGTGTGTCTATATTGAAAAGGAGGCAAAGAGGGCAACAACAACCTCAAGGTAATTGTGAGCAATTTGACAACAATAATGATGGTGGTGGTTATTCGAATGAGTGTTATGATGATCAAAGCGAGGAAGTCCAATATGTCAATAACTACCAAGGGAATAGAGGAAATCAAGGAAATCAACAATGGCGTCCCCAAGGAAATTGGGGCAATCAACAAGGTGGCGGTAATTGGAGTAACAACCAACAACAAAGTGGTGGCAATTGGAACAACAACAATCAAAACAACAATTGGGGTAACCAAGGTAACAATCAAGGCAATTGGAATGGGAACAATAACAATTGGAGCAACAACAACAATAATCAAGGAGGGTGGAATAATAGAGGAAATCAAGGCAACCGAGGGCAAGGCTTCAAAGCCCCCCCCCCCCATGTACCAACAACCGAACAATCCACCTCCCTTTCAATCTCAAGGGTGTAGTTCTTTGGGTAGTGATATGGGGAGAATAGAGATGATGTTCGAATAAATGATGAAGAAGAACCAAGACTCCGATACTCAATTGGCTTCTCATAACACCTCTATTCAGAATTTGGAGGTGCAACTTGGCCAAATCTCTCAATCGTTGAATACTCGACCTAAGGGTGCTCTACCAAGTGATACGGTAGTGAACCTGAAAGGAGGTAACAATCATGTGATGCCGGTTACAACAAGAAGTGGAAGAGGTGGTGATGTGCATGCCTCGAATGAAAATCAAGTTGTGAATGAAGAAGTTGAGTTGCATGATGATAATGTGCCTTAGAGTGTTGAAGATGTGTTTGAACCAAATGTGACCAATGATGTGTGGATTGATATTGATGATGAGGCCGAGGTAGAGACGCAAGATGTCGTGAACCCGTCTAGGGAACATGTTATTGATATGCCCGAGTCGTTGGTGCCCAAGGCCAAGGAAACCTTTCCTAGGCTGCCTCCACCTTACCCTCAACAGTTAGCAAAGCAAAAAGGTGACAATCAATTCAAAAAGTTCATTGAAATGATGAAGAGTCTTACTATCAATGTGCCGTTGGTGGAGGCACTTGAACAAATGCCGGGGTACGCAAAGTTTATGAAGGATTTGGTAACTAAGAAGAGGTCTATAGAGTGTGAAACAATTAAAATGACGTATCAAGTGAGTTCTATAGTGAATTCTATGGCCCCGATACTTGAAGACCCCGGAGCTTTTACTATCCCTTGCACTATTGGTAGTGCGGATTTTGCCAAAGCCCTTTGTGACTTGGGAGCTAGCATTAACTTGTTGCCTTATTCGGTTTTCAAGACTTTGGGAATTGGACAACCTAGGCCAACTTCAATGAGACTTCAAATGGCGGATCGATCGATGAAGCGACCCTTGGGCATAATTGATGATGTTCTTATTCGTGTTGATAAATTTATATTACCAGCCGACTTTGTCATATTAGACTGTGAAGTGGACTTTGAAGTGTCGATTATTCTTGGAAGACCTTTCCTAGCTACGGGGAAGGCATTGGTTGATGTTGAAGCGGATGAGTTGACATTCCGTGTGGGAGATGAGAAGGTGGTATTCCATGTTTGCAAATTAATGAGACAGCCCAATAGCACGGAGGTGTGTTCATTTGTGGGCATTGTCACAGCTGTGATAGTGGATGACACAAGTTCCATGATAAATGTTGAAGACCCTCTTGAGGTCGTGCTTCTTAACATGGATGTCAATGATAATGCCAGTAGAGTGGAGTGTGTGAATGCATTGCATGGTATGGGTTCATATTCATATGAGCCTAGAAAGTTATCTTTGGATCTTGAAAGCCGCAAAACTCTACAAACAAAGCCATCGATTGAGGAGCCACCGGTATTGGAGTTGAAGCCCCTTCCTCCACACCTCAGGTATGAACTCTTAGGTTCAAATTCCACTTTACCAGTTATTATTTCGTATTGCTTAACTAACATGCAGGTTGACGCCACTTTGGCGGTTCTTCAAAAGCGCAAAAAGACGATTGGATGGACATTGGCCGATATTCGGGGAATAAGCCCCGCATTTTGCATGCATAGAATCATATTGGAGAGGATGCGAGGCCTTCACTTGAACATCAAAGAAGACTAAATGAGGCGATGCAAGAAGTGGTAAAGAAAGAGGTTATCAAATGGCTTGACGCCGGTGTGGTTTATCTAATATCCGATAGCTCATGGACCTCTCCGGTCCAATGTGTGCCAAAGAAAGGTGGGATGACGGTAGTGACCAATGCCAACAACGAGCTTATTCTGACTCGGATGGTTACAGGTTGGAGAGTTTGTATGGATTATAGGAAGCTTAACAAGGTGACAAGAAAAGATCATTTCCCATTACCATTCCTTGACCAAATGCTCGATCGTCTTGCGGGACGGGCTTTCTATTGTTTTCTAGATGGTTACTCGGGGTACAATCAAATTCTAATTGCCCTGGAGGACCAAGAAAAGACGACCTTTACATGTCCTTATGGCACGTTCGCTTTCTCGAGAATGCCATTTGGACTATGTAATGCTCCAGCGACCTTCCAACGTTGCATGATGGCTATTTTCACCGACATGATGGAGGATATCTTGGAGGTCTTCATGGATGATTTCAGCATGGTTGGGGATTCGTTTGAGGAATGCTTGGTAAATTTGGATAGGGTCTTGGCTAGATGTGAAGAAACTAACCTCGTTCTCAATTGGGAAAAATGCCACTTTATGGTAGAAGAAGGTATAGTATTGGGTCACAAGATCTCGAAGAAAGGAATTGAAGTTGATAAGGCCAAAATCGAGGTCATTTTGAGGCTTCCTCCCCCTACTTCTATCAAAGGGGTGAGGAGTTTTCTTGGGCATGTCGAGTTCTACCGACGGTTCATCAAAGATTTTTTGAAGGTTATGAATCCAATTTGCAAGTTTCCAGAGAAAGATGCCAAGTTTCTTTTTGATGAAAAATTCATGGAGGCCTTTGAACTTTTAAAGCACAAGTTGACCTCAACTCCTATCATCACCGCACCTAATTGGATTTTTCCCTTTGACCTATTGTGTGATGCAAGTGACGTTGCGGTGGGGGCAGTATTAGGTCAATGAATTAGTAAAATGTTCCATCCCGTGTACTATGCAAGCAAGACTATGAATGAAGCTCAACGGAATTATACGGTGACGGAGAAGGAATTGTTGGCAATTGTATTTGCTATGGAAAAATTTCGGCCTTATCTTATGGGGGTCAAGGTGATTGTGCACATGGACCATGCCGCTCTTAGGTATTTGATGTCCAAGAAGGATTCCAAGGCGAGATTGATGATATGGGTGCTACTCCTTCAAGAATTCGACTTAGAAATAATGGACCGGAAGGGAAGTGAAAATCAAGTTATGGACCATTTGTCCCGGTTAGAGGAAGAAGGGAGGCCAAGTGACGGCCTTGAAATAAATGATGCATTCCTCGACGAGCAACCTCTTTCCGTGTCTAGGTGTGACATTCCGTGGTTAGCAGACATCGCCAACTTCATTGTGACCAGAATTGTCCCGTGTGAGCTCTCTTCCAACCAAACGAATAAACTCAAACGGGATAGTTTGGATTTTTATCAGGATGAGCCGTACTTGTTTAAAATTTGCACGGATGGTGTGATAAGAAGATGTGTCCCAGAAGGTGAGCAATTGAGCATATTGGAGGCTTGTCACTCCTCTCTCTATGGTGGCCATCATGGAGGGGTGAGGACGACTTCAAAAGTTTTGAGTTGTGGTTTCTATTGGCCAACTTTATTTAAGGATGCTAGTGATTTGGTAAAGAGATGTGATGCATGCCAAAGAGCCGGTGTAATTTCAAAAAGAGATGAGATGCCTCTCAATACGATTCTTGAGGTGGATATTTTTTATGTTTGGGATGTCGATTTCATGGATCCATTCATGAGCTCTTGTGGGAACACTTACATTCTCGTGGCGGTGGATTATGTCTCAAAGTGGGTTGAAGTCATGGCTTTGCCCAACAATGAAGCCCGGAGTGTTGTGGCATTTTTGAAAAAGAGTATCTTCACAAGGTTTGGCACTCCTCGTTCTATCATTAGTGATGGGGGTTCTCACTTTTGCAAAAAGGCTTTTGATTCATTGCTTTCCAAGTATGGAGTAAATCATAAGGTGACTACCCCCTATCATCCTCTATCTAGTGGTCAAGTGGAAGTCTCCAACCGTGAAATAAAGAGTATCTTGTCCAAGACGGTTAATGCTAATAGAACTGATTGGTCGAAAAGTTGGATGACGCTCTATGGGTGTACCGGACGGCTTATAAGACCCCAATTGGTATGTCCCCTTACCAATTGGTATTGGGAAAAGCTTGCCATCTTTCGGTGGAATTGGAGCACAAGGCTATGTGGGCCTTGAGGAAGTTGAACTTGGAATGGGATGTTGCGGCAAATCTCCATGTTGAGCAACTAAATGAGCTTGATGAGTTTAGATTTCATGCCTACTCCAGCTCGTCCTTGTATAAGGACAAGATGAAGTATCTTCACGATAAATATGTTTCGGAAAGGAATTCAAGGTTGGTGATATGGTTCTTCTTTTCAAATCCCGGTTGAGGTTATTTCCAGGAAAGCTCAAGTCAAAGTGGAGTGGCCATTTGAAGTGGTATGTGTGACTCCTTTTGGTGCTCTTGATCTCAAAAACAAGAATGGTGAAGTATTCCGGGTCAATGGGCATCGTGTCAAGCATTATTTGGGGAAGTTTGATGATAGCCACGTGGTGGAACTTATTCATTTGAAGTGATGTAATGGTAACATGCGTCACGCCGCGACGTTAAATTAGGCGCTTCTTAGGAGGCAACCCATGTCTTTTTCTTTCTCTTTAATTTTCTTTGTAGCTTAGGATTTTTGAACTAATTGTTTGTAGGATGTTACAGGGATTGTGTTGAAGTAATGCAAAACAAAAGGAAAGAAATTGTAGTCTCTGAAGTTTGTCAGTGCGGCCGCGGTGCATTTTTGCACGGTCCGCACGGGCATGAGCCAAGTTTGCAAAGTCTCTGAAGTTTGCAGCGCGGCCACGGTGCATTTTTGCGCGGTCCATGCTGGCAAGCCTAAAGTATGGTGCTCTCTGAAGTTCTCAACGCGGCTGCGGTGCATTTTTGTGTAGTCCACGTGGGCTACTTAGTATAAGGCTGCATGACAAAACCCCAGCGCAGTCCGCGGTCACTTTTACGCGGCCACGCTAGTAGGTGAGTACGGTCCCCACTGGGTGTCTATAAATAGAGACCAAGGGTCTCATTTTACCCTTTTCGCAATTTGACACCCCAGAACCCTAATTTTACTATTCATCATTTTGGAGCTCGTTCTTCTTGCTTGATTGGATTAATTGCACTCATTCTTCATCAATCTGGTAACATCTCATGCACTCATGGATAATTAATTTCTTAGTTTTCATCTCTTCCCATTTTTCTTTGAATTACTAGTTTAGGTTAGATTTCTTGCTAGTTTTTTGTGTGATAAACATGCTTATGGATTAGATAACTGAGTAGGTACAAGTAGGAGTCAAAAATTGAACAAAAATGGAAGAAATCATGAAACCCTAACTTAGTCCCTAACCCTAGCTCAATGCGGTCCGCGGAGTTCTTTTGTTGCAATTAAACTGTTTCCAGCGCGGTCGCATTGCACTTTTGCGCGGCCCGCGCTGGCCCACCGCGGTCGCGTCCCTATTTTGTGCGATCCGCGGTGGGGGATTTAGAGAGCATGTTTCGGAGGCCTTTGCCTAGCGCGGACCGCGGTCACTTTTTCACGTTCCACGGTGCCTCCAACGCGGCCGCGTCCTTGTTTTGTGCGGTCCGCGATACTAAGTACTGCAGCATCTCCTGCCACTGTGTTCTGCAATCAATTGTGTCTTCCTCTTGTGTCATTCACCTATTTCATTGCATGTGCTTGAACTAACAATGTTAGATGCGTGTTTTTGCAGATCATAGTTAGATAAAAGGGCGGCAAAAAATCACAACAACCCGGGAGAGGTGGTTCCTCCCGATGGGGTAAAGGCAAGAGAATCACCAAACTCACTCCCCAAGCTCGAGAAAACATAAAAAAGACTCGAAAATTGATAAAAGTTGCTGATAAGGTTGCTTCTCATGCGTCGGGGAGTGAGTATGTGCCCTCCAAAAGCATCTCCTCAGATTCAATCCCAAATCACATAACCGACCCCCTCCACCTAGTTGATACCCCTCCACTATCACCCACTTCCAAAAGCCAGTGAATGTAGTTTCGGATTCTTCTGAAGAGTCCGCAGTCGGTAGTGGGAAATACTCCACCTCTCCCACAGCTTCATTATCTGGGGAGAGTGCAGGCAAAGAAGAGGGAGGTGAGCCTCAAATTGGGGGTATTGAAAGAACTAGAAAACCTGAAGTTCGGGAAGATCGATTTGTCAGTCAAGTTGCATTTCACAAGTTTAGGGAGTGGTGGCTGATGAGGAAGTTGATACCGGAGAGAAGTTTTATTGACAGTGACCTTTTATCCCACAACCCGAACGTGCAAAGGGAGTTTTGAACTAGACATGGCTAGGAGTTTTTCTCGGAGAAGTGCATACATGCAAATGATCATATGGTTAGGGAATTTTACTCTAACGTGTCTCACATTGTCAAGGATACTAAGGCGACCAAAGTGATAGACAAAGTAGTGTTGTTTGATGGCACCTCTTTGAATGACTATTTGGGGTTCCGAGATGAGGATGAGTCGCTTTATCTAGCAAAGTTAGGGATGGGGGAGGAAATCCGTCCTTGGTTGGATCAGCTCTTAGCTATCTCGAGCACTGTGCCACAGTGGCTGCAAGTGGGGAAGAAAATATTCCGGAACACCTTCAACTTTGAGGCTCGAGGGTGGTTGATATTTGTATCCAGTCGGTTTGACCCTTTTACCCACGATAATACTATTCCACTTATCTGGGCTGTTCTTGTTGCATCTATTATGGCCAGGTACCCTCAATGTGGGTAATGTGATGTCGAGGGTGATTTCTGTTGTGGGACAAGAGCATGACCGAAACTACCCTTTTCCCAACACCCTTTCTATGAATTTTAGGGATCTGAAGGTCGAGAAGAAAAGGTATGACATCAAGACCAAGCCTGTGGCCCCTTACTCTTGGTACAGCATGTAGGGCTCGGACAACCCTAAATCCAAGACTACAAGCCACCTGCCTCTGTCCCAACTGGCCAATCTGAGGAGCCAGTTGTTGTCGAGATGTCCACTGAGCCTGATGCCACTACAGTTGTAGACTTGCCTCCTGGACCATCCTCTTCTGCTGGTCCCAGTACTTCAGAGGGCCCGGGGGTGCCATCTTCAAAGACTCATCCCTTCACTGCCCATCAGTTGAGTCAGTCCTTGGCTTGCTTGAACAACTGGATGTCGGTTGTGACTTCCAAGTTGTCCACTGTGTCCTCCACTATTCAGACTCAGGCAGCACCTCAGCCAGCCCAGATTCCTCAGTCCATTAAGTAAACTTTGAAGAAGCTCCTGGAAAACCAAGAAAAGATTATGAAGACACAGGCCACTTTGACTACTGCTGTCTAGTCACATGGCAAGGCCCTGAAGGAGCTTGCTAAGGAACACAGGAAGCTGAGGAAAACACGGGCTTCTAAGGAGTCTGTGAAGTAGCTTAGGACAGATGTTGACAAGCTATTGGCAGATCATATGCCTTTAGACTTGTTATTCGGGGACCCAGCCCCAGATCCAGCAGCACCAGTAGCAGAGGCACAGCAGGAGCAGGCACCCAGGCAGCCTAGGAAGAAGAGGAAGCTCCCCAGTACAGGTGATGCAGTGATTGAGGTGGCAGTCCCACAGGAGACCCCTTCCAGTTTGCCACATGCTGCACCTAGCATTCAGCCAGTCCAGGAGTAGGTCTCAGTCCCAGCAGTAGGAGTCTGGGAACCAGTCTGAGGTTCCCGCCCATACAAAGGACCAGGGGACCACTGAGGATCCCATGCAGACGGACCTGTCCTAAGGAGCTCTTCTATATCCTTTCATTAATTTTTATGCTTATTTGTGTAGTTGGCATTGGGGACAATGCCAGCTGTTATTCGTGAGGGTGCGCCCTACTTTTTGATTATCCGGATGACTGTATATATAGATTGATAGCTTTTGCTTTACTTTAATTTTCTATTTCGGGCTGTATATAACTTTACATTTAGCTACCTTTATCGTACTTTTATTCTCTCTTTTGGTATGTATATAAAGTTATATTTTTGTATATATTTATCCCCCGTTGTATATTCTACTCCCCTATTGTACATATTCATTTGGTTTTCTATTTTTGCAAAAAATTTCGTTTTTAGCTTTATAGATAAGCTCGTAGCCTTTTGTTTTGTTTTTGGCGTTTTCAATAAGCCCTTGATTTTCTTAATGCCACGGTTCTTTCCAAGGGTGGAGTAGTGTGCGAACCGGCTGACTCTTCCCAATAATAGATGGCGTGACAACCTTCTTAAGAGTTTGAGTCCTTTTTTATTTTTATTTTTGTTTTTGGATAGTTATAGTTAAGGGTATCTCAAGCAAAGCTTCACTTGGGCCTAGCAGATTTGTCTTTGATCCTATGGTCAAAGACATAATGTTGGGTTTAGGATGGTGAAAGTCATGGCCTTGAGACTCTTGTGTTGACCAATCATCATGTGGTCTTTTCGGACCATTGTGTGCTTAAATCGTAACTAAGGTCGTTGTGGGCCCTCGACTCGATGTCTTTAGCAATCCTTGAGTGTGTGTGGTGAGAAATCGAATTGTGAGTCCAAGTCCCTAGCCAATGGTCTAGAACTTGCCCTGAATGTTTGTTGAGGCGAAATCATAGGTGAAATTTAACTTGAGAAGTGATTTTATGCTCTCCTTGATCCAAATGTCAAGTTGAAAAATTTCATAGCCTACCAATGAGATGATCCTTAGTTAACTCTTTTGAGCCTTAAACCTTCTTCTTTCAAGAACCGATGTTACAAGCCTATACCTGTTCTTAATGATACCCTCTCTTGGCACCCAAATCTTCCCTTGAGTACTGGCAAATATCTAAGTTTGGGGGGAGAGACAAGAAAGGAAACAAAGTGGTAAAAGGTATAAAAGCAAAAGAAAAGGAAGGCAATGAAAAAGAAAGAAAAGAAAAAGATAAAAATAAAGACCAATGTGAACTAGAATAAAAAGGGATTCAAGGAAAACAAAAGTGAAAAAGGTGTGGAAAAAGTAGAAAAAAGGAGAAATGCTCTAAATTGCATAAGAAAGAGTGACAATATGTCCCTCTAACCCCTTGAAAAGAAGTGAAGTACTCAAATGAGTCAAGAAAGTGTGCCAAAATGAATCAGAAGAAGTGCTTAAGGGAAGATTGAACCCACTTGAACAAAAACATGTCCTACCCTTACCCAAAAGCCTTCACAATGACTCCACAAAAGCCCTATAAGGAAGCCCACATTAGTAGATACTTACATAAGGGGCAAGCATATGGTACCTAGAGCCGGACTTGTGACCTTCTTCTTGAGAGAGATGAGTGTGACCTTCTTCTTGAGAGAGATGAGTGAAAGTCCATCAACCTCGGTTTGTGTGTCAATACTCTAAAAGATAAGATTCGCTTAGGGAGAGTTGAGGACGTATGAGTTTGGGTTCCACAATGACCAAAGTAATTGAGAGAAGTTCTTTGATGAAATGTGTCAACTCTTGATGCTCTTGTGTCACACTTGATCCATAGTTTTCAAAGTCTAAATGTGTTAATGATGCATTCGTATTGAGGGCAATTGTTAGTCCAAATTGATGCTTGTTGAGGTTACTTTAGGATAACGGAAATTACTTGAATGTTCCTTTAAGGGGTGGGTCTTATTTTGTTTGCTTGAGGACAAGCAAAGGTTTAAGTTTGGGGGAGTTGATAAGTAGGATTTTAACGTGTTTTATGCCCCTACTTGCCTCTGCTTTGAATATAAATTGCTACAAAATAGTTCCAAAATGCTCACAGGTTGTGCTTGATTGCAGGTTTGAGCGACAAAGTGACAAAATGTTAAATATTGGCTCAAAACGGAGTGAAATCTGCTCAAGTATCAAAGACCAAGTGAAGTGAAGGAAAAAGAGCCTAGTGCGGACCGTGCAACTGTGACCGCGACCGTACTAGGAGGTGCAGAGATGGGGCATATTCAGAATAAAGACAACGCGGCCGCGGTCAGATTCTTGCGGCCCGTGTTCGTCCATCGCAGCCGCACTGCCTATTTACGCGGTCCGCATCAGGAGATTCATAGAGCTATTATTTTGGTCAAGAGCAAGCCATGCGGCCGCGATCATCACTGCGCGGTCCGCGCCAGACCTCTTACACGCCGCGTTACCTTTTTATGCGGTCCGCATCCTTCAAGTTCAGAGAGATGAATAGGAAAGTCCAAGAGCCAGTGCGGCCGCGGTCGTGTTTGTGCGGCCCGCACTGACCCCGTAAGGGTATTTTTGTCCTATTTTTCCAGGCCACTATAAATAGAACATTTTACCATTTTTTGGTTAAGTTTTATGCTCTGAACGCAGCTGAGCTCGTGAGACCGGATATTGTAGCCATTTTTGGCACTTTTGCTCTTTATTATTGAATATTATACTTAGTAATTAATTAATATATTTAGTTCCTCATCTATTTCTTCTTTAATTATGTCTAGCTAAACCCATTAGCTAGGGTTGTGGCTCAACCCTAGTGTGGGTAATTGATGGGTGTTGCATTCTAATGATAGATTGATATTGGGTATTTGTTATTTGGGTTGATTTTATATTTTAATTAAGGATTGGTAGTTGCAAACACTGATTCTAGCTTTGTGAGTTTAACTCTTCTTGAGAAAGAGAGACCATGACCCCAAAATTGACCCAACAAGGAATTGGGATGGACCCATGAGAAATGGTAGTCCCAGTTAACGGGTTAAATCTCGAGAGAGTAATCACCCTACTTGAACCCTAGTTGCTTGGTCTAATTGGCCTACCCAATTGGTCTCGAGAGAGACAATTGGGCAAAATCACTTTCTCTACCGAGAGGTATGTGAGTGGGTACAATTGTGCAACGGTTATAGCATAAGCCCCAAATATGTCAGTCTATCCTTAGTAGCATATACCCGTTAATTAGCCACCTAGGTAATTTCATGACCCTAGCGCCTTTCTCCCATTAATTACAACTTAGCAACATTCCCTTAGCATAATTTACTTTTAATCCTTAGTTCATAATAGTAGTTATAAATATAAAAACCCAAAAATATTTGATGTGCAATTAGAAGCACAAACGCATCTCTAGGCTAGACAGACAATACAACTCCACTACTAGCTCCCTGTGGAAATTCAATCCCGAATCACTATTCGGGTAAAAGATGTTGCGACCCGCTCTTCCTACATTCGTGTAGAGTTGAGTCGGCAGCGATCAATCATGCCAGGGGAACCGTACCCATAGTCACGATGATTTATTTACGTGCCTAAAAGTTTTTCTTCCCATGTATGGTCGGCCTAAATATGCTCCTACCGATCCAATCAATTAAGAGATCAGTAAAAATATTTCAAGCCCATTATCAAATATACAGACGGCAAGTCCAAATTCACTTTCAATCCAATCCCACACACCCAGATACTTGATTTGCTATCTCAGCCACCACCCAATTCAATTAATAAAGTTAATTTAAATCTGGAGTCATCAAAATGTTAACCAAAAACATCTATATCTTAATGAATAACTGTGACAAGTAATTTAAACTCGTTCTACCCATTACACTTACCCAAACAGATTCGCTAAACAACCTACAAACAAACAGGCAGCAGCAAAAATGCATAACAATATCAAGGAACTCAAAATAGGGCAGTCATATGCTAACTCATAGCACCAACTAAACAAAACAAGGATATACTAAAGGAGCGACGGAATCGTGACATTTATTAAGCACATCACAGTTTCAATCCGAGTTTTTATCCTTAAGCGTTCAATTTTAACTTTTGTTTAACCAACTCAACAACACTTAATTGAAAATCATATACTTGTTAAATATAAATGCAAACAAATTCTAATAATAGAATCAAACACAAACAGTAGTATGATAGATATACTTGTTAAGTACAAAAGCAAACAAATTCAAGTAAGTATCGAACACAAACATAAACAGAGGAAACGAAGCTTGAACCACTGACTGGAAAAAACTCGTCGGCGACTTCAACGAAAAACTCGAACTCAACCCTTTCCCATGTAATTTTTCGCGAAAATAGAGCTTGAGCTATGATGTTTGGGGTTGTTTCGATGGAGATTTGTTGCTAGTTGTTGTGGTGGTCGTGAGTGAGAGTTGAAGAAGCAGCAGCGGCTGCTTGTTGTTGGTCGTTGGTGTCCTTTGGGTGTAGAAGAAGATGAAGCTCAGGGGAGGTCGTTGGTTTTTTCTCTAGGTCTAGGTCTAGGTCTAAACGGTTGAAGCTTCCTAAATTGGCGTTAGGTTCTTAAGATTCGGGGGTCTGTTATTCTTTTCGTAGGAAATGATCGTTGATGTCTTCTCTATGGTTGAATGGAGATGGAGATGAGGTGAAGAAGAAGGGGTCCCGTGTGATTGGTGAGGGTATGTTGTGTATGTTTTAGCTGCTGAAGATTAGGGTGTAGAGAAGATAGAGAGCTAGGTTAGGGTGTGTTCTCTTTGGGGTTCCTGTTTTTGTGAACAAGAAGGGGTAACGGCTGGGACTAGTTTTTTCGCTAAGGTTCTGTAGGGTTTTTTTTTTTCTAAGGAGACAAGGGTGCTGAAGGTTAGGGAAGTTTTAGTGGAATTAGGTCTTTTATGGGATTAGGGGCTAAGGTCTAAATTGGGTCAAATTTTGGCCAAAATCTTAATTCTTTTTTTATAAATAATATAAAATATATACTATAAAATACATAACTAACTCTAATTAATTAAAGTAAATAATATTCTATTGTGAAACTATTTTTTGGTATTTTTTCAGGAATATAAAATATGCCAAACTGCTAATATAGCTTGAAGATGTGGCGGGTCAAAAATTACACGTCTACATAACCCGATCCACAAACAATTTCAATAATCGTAATCAATCCAATAGCTCAATTTACAAGAATCCCTACAATCAAAGGATATGAAAGCAAAGCGATAAGGAACCACATACTAATCAAAGAAATGCTACAAATAATACAAAAGCAACAAGACAAGTCAACTACGCGACAATTAAGGTGTGAAAGTAAGACAATTAAGGCAAGTAGTAATTAGTCACACAGTCATGGAAGGGACGAACAATTCAATACAAGAATAATTAATGACAAGTAACAAATTACGGCATAGAAAGCAATTAAAGCATGCAACAGTTAAGGCATGGTATGAGATAATTCATGAAATACGAGAAGACATGTAAACAATTATTTTGACGGCGTATATCACTCATCACCTCACATATACGCCGTTACACACGTAATTCATGTAACATATAGTTCATGGGTTCCTAATTCGCTCAAATCAAGGTTAGACCCAACACTTACCTCGTTCTACAATCAAATCAAAGCTCAATCGGGGTCTTTTCTCTAAAATTCGCCTCCAAACCAATCGAATCTAACCAAAATCGACTTAATATTATCATATAATGCTAGGGAAATAAATTACAATAGATAAAGCTAAGATTTTTACACTTTTTCCAAAAAGTCAACAAAAGTCAAGCCAAACCCAATTTCTTATTTTTCAAAAACTTGATAAGGTTTCACAATTTTTTACTTTGATTCACATGATTTTGATATTAAAATCTAAAATAAATTGATGGAACATGATAAGAAATAGATTATAATCACTCACCCAAAGTTTGTAGATGAAAATCCCTTTTCGAAATTGCCTCCTACCAAGTCTAGGGTTCAAAAATAAGAGAATGAGTTCAAAAATTCCGTCTCCCAACCCTTTAACCAGCTGCAAATGTCGCATTTGTGATACAAGGTTCGCATTTGTGACACAAGGTTCGCTTTTGCGAACCCTCACAATTGCGGACCAGGGCTCGCATTTGCTTACCCTGACAGACTTAGCATTCATCACAATTGCAAATGAGTCTTCGCAATTGCGAACTTGAGGGTCATCGCTAAAGCGAACTATTGTTCGCAAATGCGAACTAGGCCATAATCATGTTGGCTTCACAAATGCGAAGGGGAGGTCGCAATTGCGACAATTGCCCATCTTCGGTCACCCTTGCAAATGCGACCCTGGTCCTCCATTTGCAACACCAGACACCAGATTTTCTGTATTTTCAGCCCAAACCTCTCCGAAATATGTCCGAAACTCATGCAAGCCTTTGGAGCTCCAAACTAAACATCTACACAAGTCTAAAAATATCATACAAAGCAATCAAAATACCCAAATAACACCTAGAATTACGAATCGCACATCAAAATGTAAGAAATTTTTAAAGAAACTCAAGAACTTGCAAATTTAGAACCGAACGTTTGAATCACGTCAAATCAACTCCGTTTTGCACCAAATTTTGCAGACAAGTCATAAATAGTGAAATGAACCTATTCAAAGTTTCGAAACCGAAATTTGAACCTGGTAGCAACAAAGTCAACCTACTGTCAAACTTAGGAATTCTTTAAGCCTTCAAATTATTAGTTTTCAACAAATCATGTTAAATCAAGTTAGGGACTTTCGAATTCGATTCCTGACATACCTCCAAGTCTCAAATCGATACGGAACCATCGGGACCATCAAAACACTGATTTGGGTCCGTTTACAGAAAATACTGACATTTACACAAAATATTGAATGTAGTCAACTCAAATTAGTTTTAAGTCTTAATTTCATATTTTCTTCAATTTTTCACATAAAAACTTTGCAAAACAAGACACAGACTGCGCATACAAATCGAGGAACACTAAATGGAGCTAGTCGAAGTCTCATAACATAGAAATAAAGGCTAAAACTCAAAATAACCGATCAAGTCATTACATTACTAATATAGTTCTTTTTCGTGAACTCTG
>MU721271.1:5426-122033 GCA_026770625.1 Nicotiana glauca | reverse complement strand
CCAAATATAATATTATTTATACTTATAAAAATTTATAGGCATATATTTATTATATTAACTTTTAAGTTTTGATAAATATTTAATTTAAAATTTAATCTAACTGTGTAATTACACTTGTACAACCAAACAGTAAACTTATAATTACACTATGACAAACAAAAAGGTCGTCCTAATTACACAACTGAATAATTAATAGGCTGCGTAATTATTATCCTAGTAATTATACCAATTTCAATTACAGGGTGATTTTCCAAACCGACTCTAAAAATTACTCCCTAATTATTATGAAAATACACAGCACTTGATCAATATCTCACATCTATTGGATTAATATAAACACCTATATGGTAAGTTACAATAACCTAAAGTACGAGTGCAGTAAGAGATTGTGACGAATGCTGAGATAGAAGTTAACCAAAAAATAAATAAATTTAAAGTTAGAAAGTCCAAACCCTCCCTCGCTTCCTCCCCGCTATATCAATACTCGTCTCGTTTCATAGCCTAAAACGTTTTTCATCTCGCTCAGCAAAAATCAACTTCACCGAGCTGCCCCCACTTCACAAATCATCTACTATATATATATATTAGTAATAGATTACTTTTAGAGACATACTATCAAGTTATCTTTTTCTCTCTGCACCGTTGTCTACAGGGAAGTAGCGTTCAAGATGAGTTACAACAACGATCCGTAAGTCTCTTCTTCTTTTCTTTTTTGAATCGTGATAGCAAAGGATTAGGTTTCAATCGTTGTGGTTTTCTTTTGATGGTTTTTTTTTTTTTTTTGTGGATATGAGATGAATTGGAGTTTCTGATGATGAAATTGATGGGGATTTTTATGATTTTTGGTCGGTCTGAGTCGTTTTGGGATGACCCATTTTGGTGATAAGTTTAATTAGTTTTTATCTGATGATGAATTGATCCAGATTTGTCTGTTTATTTGTGGGTCTTTCGTATTTTTGGATGACCCAATTTGACGATGAGGTGAATTAGGTTTCTGATCATTAAATTGATTGGTAAATTTGTGTTTTTTGTGCTGTTTTCCTGTGGTTCTGTATTATATCGATTTTGGATGACCCTTTTAGGTGTGATGAGTTGAATTAGGGTTTCCAATAATGAATTCACTGCTATTCTTGTAGATCTTTTGCTTTGAAGAAGAGTGAAATTATGGTATCTAATGATGATTTTATCTGGAAACTTTTTGGATATTTGTGATCTTTTGTGGGCATGTCTCGTTTTGGATGACCCTTTTGGATGATGAGTTGAATTGGGTTACAGATGGAGAATTAATCGGGATTCTTTAATAATTCAGGTACGTAGATGAGGAAGGAGAGGCATTGGTAGACTTTGATGAGGATGTCCGATCTGATCACGAGCAACAGGAACACTTCCTTGGCGACAATCTGGACGATGACGATACATGGAATCAGAGACAGCGAGAACGGTCGCCTACCCCAGTGTATGATGATCCTAACAAATCTAAGCCCAGGAAGCGGTTGATTAAGAAAACTTCGGCTAGAGAGAGCACACCGGATATCGGGATAGGGGATGAGGATGCTTATGGCGGTGCTGCTGATGATGACATGGCCGGCATTGTGCGTGATGAGTCGGACGACGGTGGTGGGAAGAGGAAGAGGTTTGGTATGGAGTTTAGTGAAGAGAAAAGGAAGGAGAAGAAGAGGAGAGACAAAGGCGAGAAGAAGTTTAAGTTGAGGAAAAATGGGGGTTATGCTGGAGGAAGCAGGTTGAAGGACCAGGAGGGTGATCAGGAGATGAAGGAGATGTGGGATACCATTGCCGGTGGTGACTCTGAGGTTATTGACCTATCATTTCTGTTGTTATCATCTTTCCAATAGCTTTGTAACTCTTCATGTATCACAAGGAACTCTTTATCTTTTCGTTTTTTGGGAGTCCTGACTAAAAACTTGAGTTATTGAAGTTCCTTGCCCGGAAATTGTTACTGATATTGCTAGTTTAGTCTGTATGAGTTACTAGGGTTGAATGTGTTTAGTTTTAGTGACATGTTTCTGATGTCTTTGTTTTCAAATGTGTAGGATGACCAAGAAGGTCCGAAGACATTGGATGATGATAACTTCATTGATGATACTGGTGTGGATCCAGCTGACAGGTATGGAAGTGACAATGAACCACGGTCTCCTAGTAGTGCTCCACAGGTAGAGTTTTGTCCTTATAATTCGCTCCTGCTATATTTTGTATCCTCACGTCCTAATATTGCAGTTTCCCTTATGCATGAGGCGTTGTAAATTTCAATAGAAAGCGTGCTGGTTTTCAGCTTTCTTGCTTTTGTCTGAGCACGTCAGCGCCCTTGAAGCCAATTGGTGATGGTGATGTCATATTTGCTCTAATTTGATGCTTTTCAGGCTGAAGAAGGGGAAGAGGATGATGAAATCAAGAAGCTCTTCAAGGGAGGCAAGAAGAAAAAGAAAACTGAAAAGAGTGCAGCAGAAATTGCATTGCTAGTAGAGAATGTTATGGCTGAGCTTGAAGTTGTTGCTGAAGAGGATGCGGAACTTAATAGACAGTCTAAACCTGCTATAAATAAACTAAAAAAGCTTCCTCTTCTCATAGACGTCCTATCAAAGTGAGTGAGTTTGTCATTTTATTTTTTTGTGGTAGTAAATGAATTTGTTTTTTGGAGGCTAATATTTCTAGACTCACACTTTCAAATTTTCAATTTGCAGGAAGCAACTTCAGCAAGAATTTTTAGATCATGGAGTATTGACTCTTTTGAGGACTTGGCTTGAGCCCCTTCCAGATGGAAGCCTGCCCAATATAAACATTCGTGCTGCAATCCTAAAGATCCTTACTGATGTATTAACGTGGTTTCTAGATCCAAGTTAGTTTTTTGTTCGTTTACCATAATGTTATGTGACTGATATGCTTCATGGTGATCCTGTAGTATCCAATTGATCTTGAGCAGTATGATAGAAGAGAGCAGTTGAAAAAGAGTGGTCTTGGAAAGGTACATTTCATGTAAAAGTGGTAATGCAATAGCTTTCGCGGAGGCATATTGGGGAGACTTATTGTCTACTTGCTTGTTTTGTAGGTTATTATGTTCCTCTCAAAGTCAGATGAGGAGACTACAGCTAACAGGAAACTTGCTAAGGATTTGGTTGACAAATGGGTAAGTTGGATTTAACTATTCTTCTCCTTTCATGAGTGGAAATATAAAAGGGGGGATTCTTTATTGGTACTTATCATACTCCACTCGTGCTGGAGTGTGAATAATCTTTTGGCTGCTAAAATGCTGAGTTCATTTTCTAGTTCGTCACTGTATCTGGAGAATATGTTCCAGACGTACAACATCTTCCAGCTTTTGTAATTCAGCTATATCATTGTCCTTTTCTATGGAGGTTGGAGAACTGAATCATGCATTTGGTAGTTCGAAACAAAATGGTTTAAAGGATTTTATTTCTTTTTGGGGATAGGTCATGTCTTTTTAATAGAATAATCCTTATATATTGATTTTTACAAGAGGGTATCTACTTACTGGAAATTTTTCACCTAAGAACACTATGAATTATCATCACCTTAATAGCATCATGGCCGTCAATTATAATTTTGTTCCTACAATCTTTAAGTATATGTTGATTATGATTATGGTTTGTGGTTCTCCTTTGTCTGGTTTGTGGAGTTGATTTAAGTACCTGGTGTACTGAATAGGTGCTTACGAATGTGTAAAAATGCTGAAATTTGGTTGTGTTTGATCCAGAGTCGACCAATATTCAACAAGAGTACAAGGTTTGAAGATATGAGAAACTTTGAAGATGAGAGAGCTGCTCAATTTAGGCGGCCTTCCATGAAAAAGTATCTAATATTTTCAGTTCTTCTATTGGTCTTTATATCAGCTGTCTTAGAAGTCCGAATCTTTACCATCTATGAGTATATTTTCTATCTTGTCACAGACCCATGAATAAAGCTTCAGGAGTAGAATCCAGAGACGATGACCTTGATTTGGCTGGATTTTCACAGTAAGATGTTCTGACTTTGCACCTTTTGATCCTAGCATCTTTGAATCGAGTTTGTCCGCTGCATCCTTATTCTTCTTGAGGTTTAATATGCTTGCAAATCTGCAGGGGCCAAAAGTCTGGTCCGTCATCTTCCAGGCAACTTACATCAAGGCCTGAAGCAATGTCAATGGATTTTGTGGTGCGTCCACAATCTAAGATTGATCCTGAAGAAGTTAGGGCAAGGGCCAAAGCAATGGTTCAAGACCAGCGCCGAATGAAGGTGTGTCCCTCTATCCAAGTAAATTTATATTTATATTATGTTCTTCATTTCACTTTCGTCCATCTTGGCACTAGAGATAATTAAGAACAAATGGGTTTTTGATGCCTTTTAAATAGTGCTCAATTTGTTTTTTAGTGGTCATTGTGGTAAAGCAGCTATCCACTTAATTAAAATATTCTTGTGAAATCCGTTAATTTGGAGGAAATGATGTAATACTGGAGTCTGCCAGTTTTGATTTCATTTTTTTTTTGGGCGATAACCTGACATTTATCATCTTACGTACTCTTAATCTCATTGAAATGGGGTTTATGGCGTGAGATAACCCTATATTTTCTCCTTTTCGAGTATAACTATTTTGATCTCTGGAAGTTGACTTCGGTATGATGTTATTGCTTTTGCTGCTATTAGGAATTGCTTCTCTCTAACACTGAACTATTGGGTATGCTCGTGGCAGATGAATAAGAAACTGCAGCAGTTAAAAGCTCCAAAAAAGAAGAAACTCCAAGCTACGAAACTCAGCGTGGAGGGTCGTGGCATGGTGAAGTACCTCTAGGCTCTAGTTATTGTGCTCGCCCTTGTTATTAGGGTAGAACAGCCTGTTGGCTCAGCCATGCAACAGTTTCATGCACTTGAAGATGGGTGTTCTGTTCACAGGAGGATGTCATCTTCCCCTGTAATATGTCGGCCAAATACCAAATTTAGGTAAGGTGGCTGATACCCCATTATATCTCATATCTCAGGTTCAACCAATAAGGTTCCAAGTCATTGGTGTAATGAAAGTCATGGCTGTTGCTATGAGTTATGCAACTTGGTATCTCTTTTGCCCAGAGGTTCTTCCCTTTCATTTGCTTTTATAAGTATTCGCCATTGTAGTAATCAAAGTTCCAGAGCTAAACGACTTCATCAGAATAATTACAAATCTATGACCTTTGCATGATTCGTTGAGAGTAAACACTTGACATGCAATTTTGCTAACTTACGCAATATTTGGGCTGTAAAATAAAATGCTGCATTACTACTGTAATTGATTTGTATAGCTATTACATGTATCTATTTTCACCGTAGAACTCTACTTATACGTCTAATACAATGTTTGGCTTTAAATATCTAATATCAGTGTAAAGTGAGAGTCCTATAAAATGTGAAATAAAAAATAATTATACGTGTATTAATTGTACGTACCTATATGAGTACAGAGTATCTAAAGACAAAATACTCTTACAATCGCAATCGCTACATTACAATCCATGTATTATTAGTTGTCATGTAACATTTCTTACATAATTGTTCACTATGCAGTGTTACACAATGAGTAATAATACAAGGATTTTTATTCCGAATAACCTACTTTAATGGCATTTGGATACTATTCAGTAGAAAGTAATAGATGCATTTTTAAGTACCTTATGCGGATAATAGCAATCAAAAGTAGATACTGCAAACATTGAATATAGTATCAAACGTCTTACTAATTACGTGAAAATTAAATTAGTATGTAATCCAGAGCTGTACCTTGCAAACTAAACGTTGTATTTAGTTATGTGAAATTTTATGCTTGAGATTAAATTTTCTCAGCGTCTAACCAAACGGCTCTCACTACATTTGTTTACCTTGAAAATGGTAACAACAATTATATTTGATTTTGTGGTTCTAAGAATACGTGATTTATTTTAATACTAGTTGTAGGGCAATAGATGCTAAATGTAAGTAAAAAAAATAAGAAATGCAAACCAATAAGGTCACAAGGCTGGGCCTCGAGCTGGTTGGAGCAGGGCCTCGAGGTCTATATGGGGCTAATAACAATGAACAATTGATGAAGAATCGATGATAGTGAGGATGGGCTTTTGCGGTTAATAATGAGCAATAAATGAAGAACAATAAATGAACAATGAAAGAATAAGCAATAACTGTGTAGAACAATTGTTTAAGCAAAGAGCAGAGAAGGTTGTATTGTATTCAATGTGAGCGTTATTCAATAATAATCCGAATCCCCTTACAAGATGACAAATGTCCCCTTTATATAGAAGGGGTGAATTCCAACACAGTACATGTCTAATAAATGACAAAGAAATGCTACTAGTACCTCTGTATAACAGCTTAATACAGATTGTACTATCCTTTGCAGACCTGATCAGCTTTAACCGCATGTATTTGGGAATTTTCCCGCCTTTCCATGGCGATCATCGATCGTACTGCTCCGAGGTCGACCATAATGAGCCTTCGATGTGCTCCCCCGAGGGACACACCTCGTGGTTGTACCTCACGCTTTACTTCGGGCTTCTTCGAGGTTAGGCGTGAAGCTGCATAGTAGCCCCAAAGTCGAACTTTCCAATTTTGACCGGATACAACATGATTATTCAATACATAGCTTATGTATTATATATCTCCTGCATTTTGTTTATGGTCAGCCCTTGACCTCTTAAGCTCACCTGGAATGACCAACTCTATAAAGATAAAGTGTTGCACAAAAAAATAGAGTAACTCTTGAATAAAATGTACTATTAATGGTTTCGATTCTTGCATCTCTTTTCCATTCAATTCTAATAAAATATGCTGATCATAAAGTCAGTACCTTATTTCCATAAAGATGAGCTCCAAAGCCCCCACCCCATCTTTTTGTGTGTGTATGAGACTGTTTTGGAGAAAATGAAAGTTTTCAGCAAAGTGCTATGATAGCACTGCTACTAAACATTAAGCTGCCTCCCAAATTTGAACACTGACCTAGCAGTTCATATATAAAATAATATTCACTTGTCAAAACTTCAATAATAGGAGGCTGTTAGCAGGGGCGGACCCACATAGAGTCAAGTGAGTTCATATGAACCCGTTTCATCGAAAAATAACATTGTATATATAGGTATAGTTTTGTTGTTTTCAAACAAGTTAAGGTATAAATATAATTTTGAACCCACTTCAAACAAGTTAAATGCCTAAGTTGTTAGTAAAGAGGATTCAAATTTTTCATATGGTCCTGAGTTCGAAACCAGCTAGTCACATATGACCTCGATGTCACATAAACAGTCACTTCGTATTGAAATGTGATCCTCTAACATTTGATGACTAATAGCCTGTTTGGCCAAAAGTGCTTTTTTTTTTTTGCCAAAAGCACTTTTGGCCAAAAATTGAGGTGTTTGGAAAGGAAAAAAAGTGCTTTTGATAAGAAGTAGAAGTAGTTTTGGAGAAGCAAAAAAAAGTAGCTTCTCTCCAAAAGCAATTTTTTGAGAAAAATACACTTAGAAGCAGTTTTTAACAGCTTGGTCAAACACTTTTCAAACTAATTAGCCAAACACAAACTGCTTCTCACCAAAATTACTTTTGAGAAAAGCACTTTTGAAAAAAAGTGCTCTCAAAATAAGCTGATTTTTGCAGCTTGGCCAAACGGGCTATAAGTGGACGTTTCGACATATGAATTGTAAAATTTAGGTAAAAAGTAAGTAAAAAATTTCAAGTGAAAATAATATTAGAGTTGTGTTTGGATATAAATATAACTTTGGGCCGTTTTTGAATTCCTGTAAGTAATTTGAAGTGAAAAATTTGAAAAATAGCTTTTTTGGAATTTTTGAAAAATTACGAAATTTATTTTTAAGTAAAAATCGAAAAATTCATGACAAACACCGACTACGTATAAAAAAAAAAATGAAAAACAAACTTTTTTATTGTCAAACGGAGCCTTGATACTAATTTGCTTTGTTTGTCAACAGTATGAGTAAATCAATGTTATTTTACTGGAATAAAGAAGAAGAATATAGTACTACTACAAATGAACTTAGGAACGCAAAATTCAATCCTATTAACTCATGATAATTTTTTGACCTAAGGAAAAAAGAAAAAACTTATTTGATTGGCTAACTTTCAATACAAATCCATTAATGACATGCTAACTATTTTTTCAAGGGTGAAATTCATTTTTGAAATTAAAATATGAAAAAGAAATAAGCAACATCCCCCTATATGTATTTTTTTTTTTTTAAAATAAAGAAAATATAAACAATTCTAATCACATCTTTTCCAAACATTTCCTCGTATTGACGAGCAAAAAAAGCAGTGAAGCAACTTTGAACACCAATAAGAATGTCAAAACTGGACTGCTGCTTGACATAGATGTTGCCGCCATAGTCCTTTTACTCATCCTCTTCAAATCCATTTTCAATTCTGTAGCTTCCTCTACACACACTCCTGCAATTGTATGTTCTTCTTCTTCTTCCTCTTCTCTCTATTTTGCAGTATTGATCTCTTGTCAATCTGATGTTAATCCAATTTAGTGATGTAGGTCTTTATCAATATTCATTTTTTGATATTGTAAATTGTGAAAGGTTTGATCTTTTCTCTTCTAATTTCAGTTGTCTATATTATTCTTCCATTCTTTGGTGATTGAAAATATGTGTGCTAGATGACTGTCAATTTGATATTTTCTTCAGTGAGTTTTTGTGAATGAGATAATTAATATCACTGATTACTTGTCAATTCGAAGTTAATCCAGTTTCTTCATATGGGACTGTAGAAATACAGAACTGAGAGTTACTGAGTTCATTTGACATTGTAAATTATGAAAGATTTGATCCTTTCTCCTCCCATTTCAGTTTTCTATATATTTTCCCATTTTTTTGGTAACTATGGACATGGGCGGAGGCGGATCGAGATTCTAAAGTTAGTAGGTGTGGAGGTCCTCTCTCTACTCCTTTGCCAAAATGGGTTCGAATTTAGCATAAATATAGTTCCCACACTGGGTTTGAATTTAGTACTACCTCTATCCTATTTTATGTGACACTATTTCCTTAGTGTGTTCCAAAGGATTGACACCTTTCTATTTTTGAAAAAGAATTTAACTTTAAACTTTCCGTTTTACATTTAATTATATACTTTATAGCCACATATATTTCATGGTATGTTTTAGACCATATGTTCCAAAAGTCTTTCTTTCTTTCTTAAAACTACTTGCCTCATCAAACTACTGTCATATAAATTGAAACTGGGCGAGTATAGATATATTCTTAAGAACTTTTCGAATATATATAGGGTTCGAGCCGAACGCGTGGGCTGGAACCTACTGTCTTCAATGTACATACTAGTGGACAGATGATTATGTAGGCAGGAAAGTTCAGCTTTTTGTGTTCTTTCTTTCGCAATTTTAGCGGAAGTAGGTGTTAAATGGTTTAAGCATTGATTTCTTTACCAGTTAACCAAACTGGGTAAGTCATCATATTTGCTTTCATTGTAGTGAAATCAAGGATCTCCATTTCCTTTTATTTTGTATCATACTCTAGTTCTTTAGGGTTGGCATTAATTGCTCTTGCATAGAGCAAAATTTTATCAAAGGATTCATATAGTCGACCCCCACATTTTTTTTTGGATTGAACTGTTAAATGAATGATTGATATCATTCTTTTGTTTTTCTTTTTTTTTTTTTAATTTAGTTTTTTAACTTCCCAGACCTCACCTTGTGGGACTATACTGGGTAGTTGTTGTTAGTTTTTTAACTTATAAAATAAGAGTATTAAGAACACGGTCTTTTCTGTGTTTCATTTTCCCTTTATCTTTTCTCGACAATGACTAAGAACTTTGTAATTCTGAATTGCAGCTAATCTCTGTCAAACAGCAGTTTCTCATTCATCCAAGAGAGAATTATAAAGAAATGGCTGTGTAAGTGTGTGTTTACTTGATATTCGAACGTGTCCGTTTGTACATAAACTTGTGCACAAGAATGTGTCTGATTGAAATACTGTTTATGTTTACCTAGTGTGGCCTCTGCTCCTGGAAAGGTTCTAATGACTGGAGGTTATCTTGTTTTGGAGAGGCCAAATGCTGGTATTGTACTGAGTACAAATGCTCGTTTTTATGCTATTGTGAAGCCACTTTACGAGGAAATTAAACCAGAAAGTTGGGCATGGGTGAGTGATATTTTCCGCACTAGTGGATAATCATTGATCAGAAGTCAGTTCAATAATTTTCTTTTTCTCTTATCAAGAAACTTTTTTGTATTAGTTTTTCCTCTGTAAAGTAGAGTATAAACTACCTGTTTCTTTGTTATACTTTTTCAGGCATGGGCAGATGTTAAATTGACTTCTCCTCAGATGGCCAGAGAAACTATGTACAAATTGTCTCTTAAGCATTTAAAACTTCAAGCTGTCTCTTCCAGGCAATTAGTGTAAATCTCAGAATTCATACCTTCTCTATTAGAGGATCTATCATTATTTTGTTCCGTTTCTTTCTGAATCCAATGAGATTTTTTATTTAAGTAATCAGGGCATTGATACTTGAATGATTGATCTGTTTCCTTATTACAAGAAATAAATGTCCAGTAATGCAATAACTATTATGTTTGTTTAATCTCAGTGAATCAAGAAACCCCTTCGTAGAACATGCAGTTGAATATGCCATAGCAGCAGCCCATGCAACATTTGACAAAGATAAGAAGGATATATTACAGAAACTACTTCTTAGAGGTAACTTCTGACACTTACTCTTTTGCCTTTCTTTCCTGAAGATAAGTCATTTATTGATCAATGAATTTAAATTCCTTTTTTGAAAAATCAATCTCAACTGCATTAGTCATGCAGGTCTTGATATAACAATCTTGGGTTGCAATGAGTTCTATTCGTATCGGAATCAGGTAGTCCTCCTTTGCAGCCTACATATTCCCAATATGACATGTAATTAGAGATATATACTTATTACTTGTGAGTTTGGGTTGTTATTTAGCATGGACATTCTATAATGTAAAATCGGATAATCTGACATTCTATAATGTAATTTGTGGAAGCTGTTGAATCATAAGATTCATGTCCAACAAATTTCTTTATTACACCCTCTGGTCCTTTGTCCCGCGACAATCTTTACTCGAGCCTAAGATTACATTTCTTCTTATAGTAGTAGTTAAAAGTTTGGTTGGATAATAAGGGAAAAAAATCAAATCATTTGTTGAAATTAAAATTTGATTGATTTTGAATACTTGAGTGATGTGAATGTCGCATAGCAAACTATTATATGTAAAAGTGTGCCAAACATTTTCTGGATTTGCCAAAATAGAATGTCTCACATGTATCAGGATGGAGGGGTTATTGAAACACTGACATATTGCCATATTAGTTGTGCAATGTGAGCTTTGCCGAATTGGTCAGATGGTTTCAAAGAAAAAGGTACTACTTCGATGACTCAGTCCAAATTAGTGATCTAAGTTGAATATTTGTATCAGACAGACAAATTGTTTGAGTAATGTTTGACCAAAAATCTTCTGATGTTAAAAAATGGTAGACAAGTCAAAAAGTGCTATGGTATAATGTTTCAGTTACCTTTATGAAGATAATGGTTTTAGTTACATAAGACCTGCTTGATTAAATAAATGATTGATGTTTAAATCACATGCATTTTACATCAAAGTCAAACTAGAATAGTTTAATCTGGTTGATGCCACTTCCTTCCTTCATTGGTCTACTTAATAAATGAGCAAAGGACAAGAAATATCAGTGGTCTTTGATATAGGGATTTTACTGTGGCTGGGATTGATCAACTTGGATGCATCCTTTTTCATAGTTTAATGACTGACTCGGTTCAAGTTTCTTTTTGGAAGCCTCAGTTGCTCAAGTTAAAATTTAATAAAGACATGGCAAAAGCTTTTATTATCTCCTTTTCTTTTTGTTGTAAGATAGTTGACACTATTCTGTTAAATACTTCTTGTAGATTGAAGCGCGTGGACTCCCTCTTACACCTGAGTCATTGGCTTCCCTTCCACCTTTTACGTCAATCACTTTTAATGCAGAAGATTCAATTGGAGAAAATCAGAAGCCTGAAGTTGCAAAAACTGGATTGGGGTCATCAGCAGCTATGACAACAGCGGTTGTTGCTGCTTTGCTTCATTATCTTGGTGTTGTTAATCTCTCCTCTTTGACTGAGGATCAATCCCACAGAAGGAAAGATGCTAGTAATCTTGATATTGTTCATGTGATAGCTCAAACTGCCCACTGCATTGCACAGGGTAAAGTTGGCAGCGGGTTTGATGTTAGTTCTGCAGTTTATGGCAGCCAACGCTATGTGCGGTTTTCACCTGAAGTGCTTTCTTCTGCTCAGGTGTTTCCCGCCTGTCCGATTTTTTTAATCAATTCAGTATCACAGTTTAAAGATAGAAGGAATGACATGCTCTAATTTAGGTTGATATATTTTTTAAATTTAAATCTGCCAAAGACTTCTTCTCCTTTGACGTTCACGGTAAGTCCATGTCAGAACTCAAATAACTGAGAAGTGATAACTAAAGTTGATACTCTTTACCAAATGAGATAACTTCATATAAAAATATACATAAATTACATGGTTCAGGTGCTGTTTTTAGCACCAGAAGGTGCTATTCTTCTGTTTATTGTTAACTTCGATAGAATGACACTGTTCGGATTAGTCATGGCACAAATAAGGACGGCAAGGTGCAAAACTAATGCAGGGCTAGGCATGAAGTCTTGAGGAAGTGGTACCAAAGTATAAGCTGACAATAGTTCTTTCCTTGCAAAGTAAAGTTTTGGTGGAACTAAGTTGACTTGAGAACAACCCCTTGGTTCCTCTATGCCTTTAAGCCTTTAACTCAGAGACCTGGTAAAACTTGCTTTAGACTATTGACATTGGTGCTATGGCAAAACACTAGCTTGGTCACTTGAGGCTCTGTTTATGCGCACAGAATTATAATTACCTAGTATTTTCTTGAATTAAAAGAACAAAAAGGGTTAGAAGGGAGCTGAAATTAAGCTATTATCCGCTGTTGGAGATGTTGGTCATTTGCATACATCAAGCCCAGTAGTCAGAAATTCACATGACCTACTCTCTAGTAAGTTTCTAGAACCACCTCTAACCAAAACTGTAACGGAATCTCAGATTTGGTCTTACAAAGTACCTAAAAGGTTAGCCATTTTGGTATCTAGTCTAAAGTTAATGTCGGGGTGAGTGGCAGTTGTATGATAAGAGAGCCTTTTTCTTTATCTATTTGCCAAACCACTTTGGTTAAAGTCATCCATGTAGATCAATTTTCTTTGTCAGCAGATCCAACAGAGATGCTTGTCATTTCAGGTGAGAGATTATATTTTTTATTTCATTCTGTGACAAAAATGCAAAGGTCTGGAGCAAGGATTTCTGTTGTTAGTTGTTTATTTGATCTGTTCATACCTTCACAGTAATTAAGGAATGACAGCTTACGTGCCAGGCGAAGCTTATGGGAGCCTTCTCCTATCAGTAGTTTGCTTTAACTTGAAAGTAGATTTCACAAGATGGGGTAGCTCAAGTGGAAGACCCTCCACCTCCGACCTCAATATTGGAGTTCGAGTCACCAAAAGAGCAAAGTGGGGAAGGGCCACTATTGACTCCGGGGGAGGGAAGATGGGGATTGGGTTGGTGTAGGTTAACCATGTGAGAAAAATAAAGTAAAGTGATTTTTTGGAAAAATATGGAATTCTCTAGAATGTCCTAGTGAGTATCCTTGATATTTGGTAGATATATCTAGATGTTCTAGAATGTTGTGGGAAGATAAGTTTATCTATTAGAGACATCTATATATTCTAGAGTATTATGGAAAGATAAGGTTCACTAGATTTTTCTTGTGCATGTTCTAGAATATTATCTAGAACCATCCTTAGAAAAGTATAAATAGGGGTGGTTTAGAAGCCAAATTCAAGAAAACCTTCTTTCCTAAATAAAGTTCTCCTCTTCTCCTTTCAAGCTTCCTCTTCTTTTGTTGAATCCTCCAATCTTAGTTAACGATCTTTGGCTAGCAGAAGGTCTCCGAATAATACTCTTCTTCTGCTATTCTTTACATGGTATCAGAGCCATAAGACGGCTTCTGGATTTCAAGGTTGGTTTAGTGGTTGATTCAACTGGTTTCTCTAAATGGATTTGGGTGGTCGTGCTAATGGATTGAGAATTGAGTTATTGAACCAGTCCAACTACAAGGTATGGAAAACTTGTATGGAGTCATACCTTGTTGGTGAGGATTTGTGAGAAGTTGTCAATGGGAGTAACACAAGTCATCTTGTTGAAGCACCGGAAAATAGCAATGCGTGTAAGAAGTGGAAGCAGATTAATGCTAAGGCGGAGTTTATTCTAAAGAGGTCTATCTCTCATAATTTTTTTGATCATATTATAGGGTGTAAATCAGCTCATGAAATATGGAGGACCTTCGATCGACCCTTCAACAAGAAGGATGAAGCTCGGCTACAGATTCTGGAGAATGGGTTAGCTAACACCACTCAAGGTAATCTCTCTATTGCCGAGTATTTCTTGAAGGTTAAAAATCTGTGTTCCGAAATTTCTCTATTAAATCCGGACGAGGCTATCTCTGAAGCACGAATAAGAAGAATCATTATTCGTGGTTTAAAGCCAGAATATATTCCATTTGTTACATCCATTCAAGGATGGGATAAACAACCATTTTTGTAAGAATTTGAGAATTTGCTGTTGTCACAAGAGCTACTAGCCAAACAGATGGCTGGTGTATCTATCAAAGAAGGGGAAGGAAATGCTCTCGTCGCCGGTAAGAGAAACTATAAAGGAAAATCAAGAGATAGCATGCACTTTCAATCCTCAAGTGGTTCAAGCTCGCCAGGAAAGAAGGGGCAGTCTTCCGGTAACGGTAAAAAGCTTTTAAAATGTTACCGTTGTGGGAAAGTTGGATATATAAAACGATATTGTCGAGTCAAGGAGAGCAATATGGCTCAAACCAAGAAAGTTGCTGAAGAAGAAGAAAAAGAAGAAGACTGGGAAAGTGTTTCGCAGCGAAGACTCGAGCAATAAATGTCATGGCTTCCATAAATTTTGAAAGAGACTGGATCGTGGATTCAGGATGTGGGCACCATCTCATTGGAGATTAATCCAAATTCTCCACTTTTCACGAATACAACGAACATGATGTCATTGTTACAGCAGATAATACAGTCCATAATGTGGAGAAGGAAGGCATTGTTGTGATCAACGAGAAGCAAAAAGACACTATCACCCTCAACAGTGTCTTTCATGTTTCAGGTATGAAGAAAAATCTATTTTCAGTTGCAAATGTTGTAGATGCTGGAAACTATTTGCTATTTGGCCCACGTGATGTGAAGTTCCTCCGAAATATCAAGGTGCTCAAGGCAGATATCGTTCACTCAGGTAAGAGAGTTAACGATTTATATGTCTTATCTGCCTCTAATTCATATATTGAGAAGATGAGTAGCAGTGATAATACACATCTTTGGCATGCTAGACTTGGACATCTAAGCATGGATAAATTAAAAGCCATGATAAAGTTGAATCTAGTAAAAAGTTTGCCTAACTTAAGAAATTTGGGTGGAGGAGAAGTTTGTGAAGGATGTTAATATGGAAAGGCACATCATCTTCCATTTGAGAGATCCTTATCAAGGTGCAATGCCCCACTAGAACTTATTCACAGTGACTTGATGGGGCCAACGAGAACTCCTTCATTTTCAGGCTATTTTTATATGCTAATTTTCATTGATGATTTTACTAGATTCTCTTGGGTTTATTTTGTAAAGCACAAGTCAGAAGTTTTCAGAAAGTTTGTGGAGTTCAAAGAAACAGTTGAAGGTGAACTCGACTCCAGAATAAGACGGTTGCGAACTGATAATGGCGGTGAGTTCACATCAGATGAGTTTCTTTCATTTTGTCGTCGGTATGACATTAAAAGAAAGCTGACATGCGCTGATACACCACAACAAAATGGAGTGGCTGAAAGGAAGATCCGACACTTAACTGAGACATGTAAGAGTTGGCTTCATGCTAAGAATTTGCCTAGAGCCTTGTGGGCTGAAGGCATGAAATGTGTAGCGTACGTGATTAACAGGATGCCACTTTCTCCAAATAATATGAAGTCTCCCTATGAATTAATGTTTGGAGAAAAGCCTAGCATGAAACACTTCAGGGTTTTTGGCTCTATTTGTTATGTTCACATTCCGGATTCTCAATGGAGCAAGTTGGATGCCAAGGCAAGGAAATGCATCTTTGTCGGATATGATGAAAGAAAAAAGGTATGGAAGTGCATGAATCCTAAAACTCATCTCTTTGTTGTCTCAAGGGATGTCATATTCGACGAAGTATCTTTGTATTATGGAGCTGCATTGGATGGAGCGAGTTCAAAAACCTTAAATAATGGAGATTCAAGCTTGCCCATTGCGGGTGCTTCTCTAGATAATACGGATGCCGAGGAGTTAAGCGAAAGGGGGAGTCCTGGACCTCAACAACATAAAACTCAACAAGAAGATGATTCAAGTGGTTCGGGAAGGCCAAAAAGAACTACTATCAAACCAGCTCGCTTCAGAGATGAAAATTTCGTCAGTACATATTCATGTTTCTTTGCAGGACCAATTAAAGAACCTTCGCCCGAAAAATAGTGCTGAGTTCTTCACCAAGACACGTCCTAAAGAATCGGTTGAGTTCTTCCGCGACAAGCGTGAGATAGCTTCCAAAAAATCACTTTAGGGGAGAGTGTGAGAAAAATAAAGTAAAGTGATTTTTTGGAAAAATATGGAATTCTCTAGAATGTTCTAGTGAAGTATCCTTGATATTTGGTAGATATATCTAGATATTCTAGAATGTTGTGAGAAGATAAGTTTATCTATTAGAGACATCTAGATATTCTAGAGTATTATGGAAAGATAAGGTTCACTAGATTTTTCTTGTGCATGTTCTAGAATATTATCTAGAACCATCCTTAGAAAAGTATAAATAGGGATGGTCTTGGGCATTTGTATTAGAAGCCAAATTCAAGAAAACCTTCTTTCCTAAATAAAGTTCTCTTCTTCTCCTTTCAAGCTTCCTCTTCTTTTGTTGAATCCTCCAATCTTAGTTAACGATCTTGGGCTAGCAGAAGGTCTCCGAATAATACTCTTCTTCTACTGTTCTTTACAAACCATACAGGAAAAATAGCATAAAGGAAAAGCTTTAGTAGTGAAAAGATAGTAGTGTATGGAGTTAAAAAATACTGCAGGTTTTGCATCTTATTTTTATCGAATCTAGTTTTCAAACTGTTCTGACTTGTTAACTATTTTGGATTTGCAGAATGCAGGTATGGCAACACCACTAACAGAAGTCATTGATGATGTCCTAAAAGCCAAGTGGGACCATGAGAGGACCAAATTTTCATTGCCTCCATTGATGACTCTAGTGAGTCTGATAAATGATATTTCATATTCTCTTGAACATTTGTCTGGTGACTGTGAGCAATTTTTTATCTGCTGCCAGTAATCTGGATGATAAAAGAAATCTGATTTTACCTGCTAATCATACATCTCAAGTACCACTACTTCTAATTGAACAGCTTTTCATCCTTTTTTGACCTCCATGCTCGTTGTTGACTGGACATAAGATTGGTTATCAGGCTCGAACAACAAACAAGTTGCATACTTCAACTCCTTAATGTTGTTGTCAAATATAGATACTTTTTGTTGGTGCCTAGGGCTACAACAACAACAACAACCCAGTAGAATTCCACTAGTGGGGTATGGGGAGGGTAGAGTATACGCAGACCTTACCCCTACCCCGGAGGGGTAGAGAGGCTGTTTCTGGGAGACAATGGTGCCTAGGGCTAAACACACAAATCTTGTTTCGTTAGGATTAAGTGGTTTCTTCAACTGTGGTGGTTATTTTATCTTTCTCTGAAGGTCACTGATGCTACTTATCATGCTTTTACTAGCCACTTTAATGGGATTCTTTGCCACGTCTGTATAAACATTAAGATTGAAGATGTATCCTGTCTAAAAATTTTGACCTTATGCTAGCCTACTATTAGGGGTTCTGTCTTGTTTTTTGGAGGCACTCTACTATACTCTACTGCCACAGAATTTGACTCATCATTACTATGTCAATTGTCTGTGGTGCATGTTGTTTCTTCTTTTAAGTTTCTGAAATTGATTGCTAAGTGTCTTGCAGTTACTTGGAGAACCAGGCAGTGGAGGATCTTCTACCCCATCAATGGTTGGTGCTGTTAAGAGATGGCAGAAATCTGATCCTCAGAGTTCTCTAGAAACATGGAGAAAGTTGTCAGAAGGAAACTCTGCCCTGGAAATGCACCTTAATACCTTATGTAAGTTGGCAGAAAGGAACTACAATGTTTATGAATGCGTCATCAATGCCTGCAGCCTGCTTACTGCAGAAAAGGTAAAACTCTTTTGGTCAAAACTGGAAAGGAAGTTCAAGATCTAGTATTATGTCGAAATATTAGCGAAGTATCCATACTAAATTCTTTTTCCGCTTTTTTAATCCCTAACGGCAGGTAGAGTTATCCTTGATGCGCTTAGCTGCTTACCTGTTTTGCAAAGGCTTAGTTTGCTAAGTATCCATGGGTGTTGAAGCGCTGAAAATTGATTCAACTTTATGGATTTGATTCCTCACCATAGCAATGACTACCTTCACTTTCTTGATAAGTCATATACCAACTACGCCTCAATCCCAAGCAAATTGGGGTTCACTACCTTCTTGATAAGTCATACTCACTAATAAACCACAGAAAAAATATTACTACCTTAATAGCTGAAATTGCATTACCTAAGAGCTAACACAAACATACTGCAAATGCAAGCTAAAGACATGTCGAATAAGGGATTACTTCTCCCTGTTCTGGTTTTCTTTTCATTCTTTCAATTCCTTTTATTTTCATGATATAGTGCTACCAACCTTTTATGTGCATGCTTCCCTCTTTATGCCCCTTTTTTTCTTTTCTCCTGTCATAGCCGAATCAAGAAGTTTTATCCTTTCCTATTTTTATCAAAACAAATTCCAAAAGATTCCTAAACTCTTTTCAGTACTTCCCGATCAACTTTTAATTTTTAACTGTATTTGTTCCTTGAATCATATAGGAGCAAAGGATGACTTTCTAGTTCCAATATAATAGATTGGCAAGTCTTTCTGAGGCCATGGACCCCCTTCCTCTGAAATTTAATCCAGATAATCCTTAGGAACTCTTTCTGTTCAGAGTCAAAATGCTCCTCCTCAAGCATCCTTCTTTGAGTCCTCCAAATTGTGTGTTGCAGCAATTAGCTGGAACTTCTTCCCCCCTTAGCACTTTTATTGTATCATTTTGCTTAGAGAAGCTTCCATTCTGTTGTCTAGGAGCAGAAGAAAAAATTCTTAATACCATCGCGTTTTGGAGGCAAGCAGTAATTATCTGAAAAAGTTATTCAATTCTTCTCTTTTTTGCCTGTTTGAATGATCCTTTTCTCAGTTAGACATAGTTACACTGGCTAAAATGTCGGAGAAACTTCGCAAAGTTAATTCCAATTACTTCCCGTGCAAATATTTGTGTCTTTAACTCAAGTATCATTATTTTTTGGTTGGATTATGTATTTTTCCTTCTGCAGTGTGGAATTTTCTTCGAAAACTAAGTTTCTTCTGGTTTTCACCATGAACAGTGGCCTGAACAAGCAAATGAACCAAGTCAAGCAGAAATTGTTAAAGAGTTATTAGGAGCCCGAGAGGCCATGCTTGGAATCAGGTATTATATGCGTAAAATGGGAGAGGCTGCAGGAATTCCGGTAAGTTTGTCAGTACCATGTAACTGAATGTTTCTATCTTCTCTCATCTTTCACTCATTCTTCACATAGATTTGAATTACGTCAGATAAAAATATATTGGGACATCACTCTTAACCCGTCTTTAAGCTTTGTTTCTGAAGAATTATCCTAAACGCTACCTCTCTTGATGTACTGATGAACATTTCCTTATGGTTCATTTGAATGTCAAGAAAGTAAAAAGATATAAGTGTTTCAATGAAGTAAACGAAAAAGAATATACTTCTCTTACAAGGTAAGGCTTGGCATGCTACTGCATACCATAAACTAACATAAGAATATGACTAAATATAATCAAAAGCCCTTAGGAGTCGGCTGCAATTGCTGCCTTATCCCATGTTTTTGACCAGTCTTTCACCATGTGTCAAATTCGCAGATAGAACCTGAATCACAAACTCACCTTCTGGATACAACGATGAGTATGGAGGGAGTTTTGTTGGCTGGTGTTCCTGGTGCTGGTGGATTTGATGCAGTCTTTGCTGTCACTTTGGGGGCTTCAAGCAAAAATGTCACAAAAGCTTGGAGTTCGCTCAATGTTCTTGCTATGCTAGTGACGGAAGATCCTCGCGGTGTGTCTTTGGAAGACAATGATCCTCGAGCAAAGGAAATTACTGCAGCTGTTTCTTCAATCCAACTTTAATAGCGACATTCGAGTATAGGATATTACATGCAATGGTTTTATAATGCTATGTGACTACAACATCAGATTTTACAACATAGAGCTCTGTACTGTAAGGTCAGAATGACCTTTCATTAATAAGCAAGCACCAAATAAGAGCCTGTTGTATTTTTACCCAAAACTTTGATCTTGTTAGAGTTAGGTCCCTTTTACTTCAGAACTCTCTTTGATTATTTTCAAGTTTTGTGGAATCAAAAGGTTGGCTTTATTCAACTGGTGTATCTGTCTTACTGGGATGAAGTTTGAAATTCATGCCCGTTCTCTAGTTGACCCCATCCCCAAGCATTACGCACCAAGAAATAAACTTTAGTGCTTAAAGCTGCTTGCTGAAATTTTCTAACGAGGGATAAGGAATAACTAATCTCGTGATTAAATTCGAGATGAGTTTATTCCATGTTTAGTTGTGATAAAATCGCGGTATAACTAATTCTGGGATTAATTATCCCGGGTTTATAGTGTTGTTTTTATTCCTGTGGAGGGTAGGATAACAATCTCGGAATAACTAATTCCGGAATAATTAATACTGGGATAACTTGTTTTTCAATCAAACTACCCCTAAAGTTTTGAAAGTTTTGAACTGTGCAAAAGAGGGCAGTTTCAAGAGTCAATTAGAAAGAGGGGAAAAAGAAGAATATGTATTCACTATTCACCACTAACACTTACCGATAGTCCTTTTTTTAAGATATTAAAATTTTAGTAACCACCAAATTTGAAATTACAGACCATAGTTGAAGCTATCAGAACCAGCTATCCAAAGGTAAACATCTAGCTAGACAAAACCACACTGTCTTTCTTTACCTTAGAGATTTGAAACGCACTTCGTAGGGAGGGTTTCTTCCATCTCTCAGGTAAGTTACAAATAAACAAAAAAACACCTAATCCATCACTAATATGAGCTAAAAACACCATGACTGAACAAGTTTCCTAATCCACGTGAATGCTCTAACGTTACATATATAAGCAATATTCCTAGCAATCCTATCCACATTTGTACTGCTTTTTTCGAAAATCCTCTGGTTTTTTCCCTCCAAGCAACATGACTGACTTCTGCTTTGACTATTCTAAAGACTTGCGTTGATGGTGATTTGCCTTTAGCATTTTTAACAGCCCACTGTAACTATTGATTCCACATAACTGCGGAATTTTTTTGTCTCCTCATCCATTGACGGTCTCTGCTCCATAATCTTTTAGTAAAATCACAGTCCACATACAAGTGATCTCTAGTTTCATTTTTGCATTGTAGAGATTGCATAAAGGGACATTTCCAAGGTACTCTAGGCTCGTCTCCCAGTCCCAGTAGTGAATGTGTACGCAGACCTTACCCATATCCCGATAGGGCAGAGAGGCTGAGATGAATGAACCGGAAAGCCAGCATTAATTAAGATTCAAGATTGTATCTGGACGAGGAATAAATTTTAAATTTTCGAACTTTAGGGGTGAAAGTGCAATTTCCTTCACGTATTAGTATGCACAACAGGCAACAGCACAAGCTTCCCTGTTTAAAAGCTTCAGTATTATTCGTCTCCGTGGCTATAACAAACAAAACAATGGAGAAGAAGGAACACCGCGATTCTCTCCCTGTACAGCCCACTCCGGCGGTTGACGCGCCGGAGGCAGGCGACCAGAAGCAACTGCAGCAATCAACTCGGCCACGTCCGAAGCGTTTCGTGAAGAACCAAATACCAGACTCCATTCTAAACGACGCAGCACTCAACGCCGCCATATCCCTTCTACCTCAAAACTACAACTTTGAAATCCACAAATGCGTATGGCGCGTACGCACTTCAGGTGCCAAGCGCGTGGCCCTCCAGTTCCCTGAGGGTCTCCTCATGTACTCCCTCATCATCTCTGATATACTCTCCACATTCACTTCCGCCGCTCACTGTTTCATCCTCGGCGACGTGACTTACGGCGCGTGTTGCGTCGACGACCTCTCCGCCGCAGCTCTTTCCGCCGATCTCCTAATCCATTTCGGCCATAGCTGCCTCGTCCCTATTGATTCCACCACTATCCCTTGCCTTTACATTTTCGTCGAAATCTCAATCGATGTCTACAGGTTGTTACATGAACTCAAGCTCAATTTTAATAATACTAGTACTTATGACAATATCATTATGGCTGGAACAATTCAGTTTGCTGGTGCAATTCGTGCTGTTAAGCCCGAGTTGGAAAAACTAGGGTTTAAGGTTTTGATCCCTCAAGCTAAACCCTTATCAGCTGGGGAAGTACTCGGCTGTACTGCCCCGAGTGTTATGAACAAGTTTTCTGATTGTGAGAGTGTGATTTTGGTGTTTGTAGCTGATGGTAGGTTTCATTTGGAGGCGTTTATGATAGCGAATCCAGGGATAAAGACGTATAGGTATGATCCGTATGTAGGGAAGTTGTTTTTGGAGGAGTATGATCATAAGGGAATGAAGGAGGAGAGAAAGAGAGCGATTGAGAAGGCAAGGATGGAGGCTAAGAATTGGGGGATAGTGCTCGGGACATTAGGTAGGCAAGGGAATCCTAGGATATTGGATAGGTTGGAGAAGAAGATGGCGGAGAAGGGGATGACTTGGACAGTTGTGTTGATGTCAGAGATATCTCCTACAAGGATTGCGTTATTTGAGGATGCAGTAGATGCTTGGATTCAGATTGCGTGTCCTAGGTTGTCGATTGATTGGGGAGATGCGTTTACTAAGCCTTTGCTTACGCCATTTGAGGCTGAGATTGCATTGGGTGATTTGTCCGGGTGGTGGGAAAGAAAGAAAGTAGTGAATTCAGATGTATGTTGCGGTGAAGCTTTGAAGTGTTCAAAGAATGAATCTTCTGGTACTTGTGATAATGGAGGTGAGAAAGTGAAGGAAGGGGTACTCGTTGATTATCCGATGGATTATTATGCTCAGGATGGCGGGGAGTGGAATTCTTGCTACTCCAAGAAGCCCGTTCGACTTTCACAAAGAATTAGTCAATCTTGTAATGGTAACAGTGCCATCAAATGCTCTAAATGCTGAGCTAATTTGGTTCCAGCTGAGTACACTGCTGTCATCGTAAATGGTGTTACACTTCAAAGTGAGTACCTTCCTCATTTTTTCTGCTGAGGCCTTTTTTTTTTGTAGTCACTGCCAGAATGGTAGTTATATATTCTATGAAGTAGCACGAAAAGATGCTTTGTCCAAGTGTATACTTTACATGACGAATTTGTAATATGGTCTTTCCCGTTACTTTTAGACTTTTAGTGGTTTTATTTGTTTAGTATCCTTGTGAGTTATATCTAGGTATCTTGGTGTCCAAAAATCTAATGGCGTGGGACGATAACAAAAGTTAAAGAAAGCATATATCTTGCTCCTGCACTTCATGCTTCTTTTTATTGACCAACCCCAGCGGAGAGTTGCAAGCTTTTATCTTGCTATTTCGCTTCGTGCATCACTTTATTGACCAACCCCAACAGATTAGCTGCAAGCTCAGCTGTCCAAATTTATTCCTATATTTCTGCATAAATCATGTTTTCTTGAAGAACAATATCCCTCCCTGTTAAGATATTTAATAGGTAAAATATAGTGGGCTTTTAGGAGATTTTTCGATCAGCTGAATCTTGATGTTGACAAAGAGGGTGTTTGGCTAAGCGTCAAAATGGATTATAAGCATTTTTTGGCTTATCTACGTGTTTGGTAAAATTAAAAGTGCTTATAAGTCAAAAATAAGCCAAAAGTCACAAGTTGGCCTCCCCCAACTTATCAAATTTCAGCTTATAAGCACTTTAGGTTTGACCAAAATATTTACTATTCTATCTATAAAATACTTCTTTTTAAAACAAAATTCTTTGTATACCCAGTTCTTTAGCTTCTTATTATTAATTTCAGCACTTTTATCTAAACACGTAACTGCTTATTTTTTAAACAGCTTCAACACTTAAAAGTGCTTTTCAGCATCGAATACTTATCAGCTAAGCCAAACGGGCTCAAAGTATTGACTCCTTGATAGACTTTTCCTAGAATCTGAAGGAGTTGGTCACTGTTTATCAGATTTATATCCATTTCTTTCTACATTCTTGTTTGTTGTACCTTTCCTCACATAATAAAGGCTGAGAGAGGTGACATAGGGAGGTTCGTTGGGTGACGGTAAAACTATCAAATCTATGTTTCTATGAACATTGATAGCATAAAAAAACACCTGGCTTGTCTCATTTCCTATCATCCATATTGTATGCTTGTTGGGGGGTGGACTGGAAGGAAAAAGCGGCAGTTCTATGTTTGCAAAGACATGGAGAATCACCTGCTATCTTTTTTTCTTTTTTGATGGAATAAGTGGGATAAACCACCTACTTACTTCAACAAAGACCATGATTTTTCCGGTCCTAGAGAGGATTTTCACATAAATGTGGTTATTCCTGGGCACAATTAAATGGAAGGCTGAAAATTCACGGTGAGAATGTAGTGAATGTGATTCTTGCTTGATAACCCACACATTTTAAATGATTATTAGCTCTTCTTATCCCAGAGTCACTGTTAAGCTTTTTTGAGGTTGATGAAAGTTGGTACTCTTCGCGCCCTTTAATAATCAATAATTGTAATATGTATTTTACCTGACAACCCCTCATAATGATAGCATTTCAAAGTGTCTTGGAAAATAATTTTGGAAATGAATAATTAATGATGAGGGTAAGACAAGAAAAAAATTGTCTTTCTCTTAATTTGCTAAAATGGACAAGTAAAAGTGAAAGGTATTTTAGTATAGTGGATAAATAAAAGTGAACGGAGGGAGTAACTTTTATTTGTTTATCTTTTGGTAGTATGTATCATGCTTATCAATGAACGAAGAATCCTTTTATTTCCTTAGTTCTAGTTGTGCTTTGAATATCAACTTATTATTGTACAGGTCATACCAAGTCCGTCATAATTTTGTACCAAGGAAATGTCAAGTTATGAAGACTTCAGATAATAAAATCTCCAAGAATTTGCACTGAGCATAGCTAAGAAGAATTGATAAAGGAATAGGAAATCAGTTGGGTTTAAGTATTCGGATCATACATTCATCTCATCCACATTGGTTTTAACTGTATAAATGATGTGCATAGTTATGTGGAGTGTCTTGTAATATTACCTCTAGAGTGTTTCTATTAGGTTTGAGTGAAAGGGGTGGCTCGAATCCTGTTTCTCCGAGAACTATCCACATTTTGTCATCTTCTTGTAACATTCTTACTCTCCCTTACATCAGTGTTAGTGCATAAAATCAATCAATACTTAAGATACAAAGTACCGTAAATTGCACAAAAGATTTCCTTTAGTATTATTATAAATATTGACATGAAACTGTGTTTGTATTTTCCTGTGGAATACACTATACCAAACAGTAAAATTGAAAAAGCAGGAAGGATATGTCGAAAGAGGCAAGCTGAGAGTATCAACTTTCTTTGGTATTGGAATCCGTCAACAAATCCCAGAATCTTCCAGCAGTTTAAGCAGACTATGTTCAGGTGCACTTACTGATGGAAGAATAACCCGATTCATGGGAGGTATAGGTATTGTTCTAGTTGCCTCAGACTCGGTAGCTCTTCCTTCCTTCATAACTGGAATATCAGGCTTTCTAATTCGCACAGCAGAGACTCGCTCTTTCCATATTCTTCCATCCTGTGAGTAAAGAAATATACAAATTCTTAGTGATCAGCAGTTCTAACGTGTAATGTTACAAGATTAATGAGCTAATGGGTTAATAATGATGTTGTTACTATTACCAGCCATCATATTCCTCATTTCCATTACCGCATTCAAGCACAGAACAAAGTCATTGAGTCCACCACCTATTAAATAGAACTAACTTGGGAGTAAAATTATGCCAACAGAAACAGTCGACCTAAGTGCTTCTCTATGCAGTCATCACAGAGCAAAACTTCAGAGACGTAGGGACACTCGATCTTACATTCAATATTGAAGGTTCTGGAAACGGACATTGAATTGGTCGATCAATATTGAGAGGCTCCATGGGGTGTTCAACTGGCTTGAACTCGACTGCAATTTCAATACCATTAGGCGAAACAAAGGGAGCTCCATCTGTAGTAGCAGCATCTATTGCCTCTGAATTTGGGGGAAACACTTCACTTTCATCCTGCATTTGAAATTAGATCACAAACCTAAATCAGATATAAATCTCCGCTTAGGAAAGAAGTTTAAGTTGACTTTTTGCATAAAGGAAAATGGTTTTCCAGGAAATTTTCAGTTGGGATTCATTCTTTTACAACTAGAAGACATTATTGTTGTGTTTTCAAGTTATGAAACGTTGTTGAGTGGTTGATCACAGCAGTTGGCCACTGATAAGTTTAACAGGTTAACAACCAATACAATGAATTTAACCAGTCAATTCATTGGAAAAAAAGAAAAATCATAACAGACTTTATTATAATGAATTGCAAAACAAAGACCAAAGGTAGGTACCAGAAGAAAAGTTAAATTAGACACAATTTAGAGACTGAAACCAAGAATTAGTCAACCTCAAATTCGAGTATATCAAAAAATCTAATCGTAAAACAAAGAGAGAGGGAAGCTGACAAGTGCACTTTGAGTCCGACGATGGCCAGCTGATCTGCCAACAGAAAATCTAGAAAAAATGCCCACCATATTATGACAACGCCGCACCCAAAAGCCAAAAGGGTGTGTCTTGATCCTCTCGTCTCTAGATATTTTTCAGAGAAAGAAAGAATGAAAGGGAGAAAGAAGTAAAGGTGGGGTTTAGCTAGTTGGGTTTTGCCTGTATGATCGGTTAGTTAGTATTACTACTACTTAGAAGTTGAATCTTGAGAAGTAGTAAATATAAGTTGAGAAGCTGAGGATAAGAACAAAAGTGTTGGTTCGACAGAATCATTTGTTAAATGAGTAAAGAAAAAAACAGAGGCTGTTAGTTAAGTTGAGGTAGGAACTTAGCCCAACTGTCATGTGATGTGTTTTTGTTTAAGTGGGGGTTAGACTTCTATTTGTAATTAGTTACGCAATCAATCTATTCCTTCTTCGTTGTCTCTGTCTCCTCCACTGGGGCCCTCTGGCAGCATCTCTTCTATAGTTTTATGAGTCAATTAATGGAGTACCACGCAATGGGAGCACCCCTTTTTATATTTATTGTTATTTTTTTTAAATAAAATTTTACTTGAGTGAACCTATTTAATTGAGTATACAGAGATTATTAAAACTTACTAGTCAACTTATCCGCGCTTCGCGCAGTCAAATACATAAAATTATGAAATACTTAATCTTCCTCGTATACATATTTGGTGATAAGAGAATAAAATTTGCACGCATATGCATAAAGCAATTAATTGCAAAAGTTGATTAAATCACAAACATCAATATTTTCCCTCGTGCTCCAACACTTTTTATATTACTAATTCCACATTAACAACATTCATTATATGAATAAAAACAAAATATAGTTGTATTAAAATTACAACGATTTATACTTTAATACAAAAGTACAACAAAATTGTGTTTGTGTATCAACTTTAAAAATATACATAAAAAGAAAGGATACAAAGTACATAGTAACAAAGTTGTATTCGTGTAATTTTAGAAATATTATACATAAATAAAGAAAGGATCCAACAATCCGCAAATATTTAGATAGCAAACTGTTTTAACTTCCGAAGAATCTTAATTTCTTTCCCTGTGTAGTATGGAATACTGAAAGCAGGTACTAAAAAAATTTATCCTCAACAAGAGTCTTGCTTATGTCAAAGAAATTTGAAGAGGAGTTCCGAAATTTTGGTCAATATTCTGCAATTCGAATTCATAAAGCTCATCTTAATCTTGTTATCTTGGCATTTCAATAAAACTTCTTGCATGATCTACAAAATTTCAGAATTTTTTTTTTATTTTAAAAAAAAGATAATAATATTCATAAGATTTACCTGAATTGAGAACTTTGAATATATGAATGTATCATCAAGATTCGCTTGAGCGCCACGTACCTTCCTTGGACATAGCATCAAACCAAGCTTCCGCTAAAAGAAACTCTATTAATTCTTGAATGGACATTAGTTCTCTCACCAAATTTTGATTTAAGTTCTAGCTTGTGAATTTATATAGGCATATATGAGAGAATACAAAATTGTGCCATAAATTAACACATTAAATAATATTTGAGATTTACGGATATAATCTAACAAAATTTAGTAACGGAATATAGGGGAGGGGAAGGTTTCAAAGAGCATAAATACATATTAAAATGTCCAATAAAGGCACAATCATGGGAAGAAAAAAGTAGACTTTGTATTTAAAGACATAATTTTGGTACTATTAATTAAAAATAAGATAAATAAAAAAAGAGGAAGCAAAGCCCGAAAAGAAAAAAGAGACAAAAAAGATAACTGAATTTCTTGGCCAAAGAGAGATGCCAAGTCATCTTTCTTTTTTCCTTCAATACATTCATAAACTAATGTTGCCTAATAATTTTACTCGTGATAAAAGTCATAAATTTTTATTTATATATAAGGCATACATGCAAAAACAAATTACAAAGATAGGTATAAGAAAAAAATATATATCAAAAAAAGACACTAAAATAGAATGAGATAATTATAGTTTTATAATGTTAAAATAATTTAAAATGTGTAACTCAAGACCTCTTACCTAACTTTCTTGTTTAAATGTTCTATATAAAAATTTGCCCGTACTTTGTGGTTGCATGAAGAATTAAAGTATGACTAAACGATTAGTCTCATAATATTAATATAAAAATGAAAAAAAAAACTATATGAAACAAATAAGACACAAAAACAACTCAACATAAATATAGTTTTATAATTATAATTAGAGTACGTTCAAAATAGACCAGAAAAAGAATCGAAACATAATTAAGTGATTAGTATCATAAATATTATAACAAAAAATTATCTTTACCAATTAATCAAGAACCTCTTTCATCATTCTACCATATCTGCATGACTGTTTGACACCATGCATAATATGTTTTGACAAAAATAAATAGTAGGTAATGTTTTATACTTCAATACCACACAGGGGTGATTTGTGTGGTGATCAATTTTTCGCTTAAACTGATTATGGAAGGACCTGGTTCTTCTAAGTGTTCCTTAACATACTATTGCAGAAATAGTAAATGCGGAAAGTAAAAAACACAAGTATTTTACGTGAAAAACACCTGGCTCAAAAGATAAAAAAAACCACGACCTACTTTCTAGTAGGATTTTCCCAAATTTTCCACTAAAATCACTAAGTCAAAAACTTCATTTACAAAAACTCTTTTGTAAACCTAGGACTAACTCTAATTTCGTTGTAGCACACAACCGCTAACTGTTGCGACAACTTCAAGTTAACTCTAACTTGAAAACTCTGAGTACCTATTACAATTTCTTCTAAATAAAGCTGAAAGGTACAATATGAAAACACCTACGACAATTGAACTAGAATAAAAGACAAACACTTGGAACTGGTTCTTCTATCTAGTTCACGTAGCTTCAGGTTTGCATACTTGAATCACACACGAACTGCTTGCTTAATTGCCTTGCTATTTTACTCTCAATTCACGTTTAACATTTGCATTTGTGCATTACTTCTAAAAGAGAACAACATTAATATTTATAGAGTTAGTAAATAGAGATTGACTAGAACTCTGATGCTACTCTTCCTTGGTGGAAGAATTCTAGTTGATTTCAACTTCTAACTCCTTCCCTATCTTGGATAGTGTTCTCTTTGATTAAGGAGTCCTTCTCCGTATCATTTATGCAACCTTTTCGATCAGGATCAGGAGATATCAAATCCGTCAAGTTAGGTTTATCTCCTTTACGTGCATCCCACATGCTTGAGTCTATCTACATCTGTGCTCTATTGAGATGGACCTGGTTCATATTTTAGTTACTTTGTCAGTCTTCAAAACTAACTTTTACTTGGGCCAACAAATTCCCCATTTTTGATGATGATAAATTCTGTGCTTTTCATAAATTTAGGCCCTGTTGGAACTCAGCTCAACATCAATGCAATGTTAGAAACACTTTTCACTTATCATCAAGAACCAGATTCATTAGGTTATAAACATCACTATTCAGATTGTAAAGCACATTTTCTTTTCCCCTTTTGGCATCATCGAAAAGTTACATAAACAATGTGTGATTCCCAGATTTTTAAAAATTACTCATGGCCACTGGGGCAACTGTAAATGCATTTATGGATTAATCATCAGTAATCAACTACACATTCAAACTATCAAGGAAATATTAACAGTCAATAAGAGCAAAAGCAGCTAACTTCATTGATAGAGAATATGATTCTGTCACAATTCACAAAAAGAAACAAAAACAGTTAAAACATGAGCAAAAAAAATCCCTAATTTGTGTCACTGAAAGGTTTAGGCATGGCTTTGGAAATTAAGGCTCGGAAGAACTAGGGTTTTGGCTTTTGGCTTGGAGAAGGTGCAGCATGTCTTGAAAAATTTCATCATTCTTCTCCTTTTACTTTGTGAGCTCAGTTCTGAGAGCATCTCTCTCAGATTCTACCTTTGCCAAACGAGTCTTAAGCCTTGCTATCTCAGCATCATTTGCCCCACTCTCTTGCAATAGAGCTCTGACCTTGCTATTTACAGGTATCTTTTTGGATGAACCAGGTTCATTGGGAGTGGCAGTGATCTCATAGTCACAAGAGACTAGAGTATTGATTCCAAAATGATCTTTTCATTTCACTCTTATAGACAAACTTTGGGGCATTGACCTCCTTATTATCACAAAATTTCCTAGTGATATCTAGGGCAGTAGGAAGGGAGTCTAGACTTGGCCATTTTTGCCTTGTGTAATCATCATAACCTTCAGAAGGTATACCAAGGATTTCACCCAGCTCTTTTTCATCAAAAGACAATTGAACCCCTTTCACCAGGCTTGTGACTCTTCCATCCTTGACTTCTGCATTTTCCATGAATTCAATTATCTCATTGCTGGCCAGCCTGCCATCTAATTGAAGGACCATGTCCTTCCACCCCTGTACCTCTAGCCTTTTAAGCAGTAGAACCATCCCTTCGTCCTCCAAGTCCTTCAAAAGTCTTCCCTTCAAGATAGTGCGTTTTCCCAACTTGGCCATCTTGTCCTGTTCAGTATCAGACTCATCCTTCTCTCCACTACTCCAGCATTGTTCTTCAGTAATTCTAACTTGTTTGGTTTTCATAGCAGACCTTGTCCGTTTAGTCAAAGTAGAGGGTTGAGCAGACTTTGATACATATGAAGACTTCTTTGTAGAAGTCTTGGCTTTCTTGGGCTTAAGTCTGAACCTCCACCTCAACAGTCACATGTTCACCTTGACAGACCAAGTCCATCTCATCCACATCAATAGTCTCAACAGGCTCTGCCACCTTTGCTTTCCCTTTGTCCATCCCTTTCTTCTTACTTTCTTCCATAACTTTTTGCAACTCCCCTACATTTTGATTCAACTTGCTCCTCGCGGCCCTTCCTTTTGGTAAAGAAGTTTTAGTAGTTTCAGAAGAAGCGACCTTCCTTTTCTTGTTGGCTCTTGCTGCGCCAGGAGTCTTTGGTTTTGGAGTTTTATTTTTCTTGGGGTTATAGCTATCACCCCCCCCCTTTTCAAGAGACCTGCTAGAGTTTCTTCCACAGATGAAACAGGTTCATCTGTGTGCTTTCCAAGATTAACGATTCCCTCATCAACTTCCCTGATCCACTTCTCCCCTATTTTCTTGCTACTTTCTTCCACCTGTTCTAGCTCAGCTCCACAGATAGCCATTTTAACTGTTTCAGAGATGGGTTAAGAATCAACCACTTCTTTCCTTTTTCCCTTCTCATCACTATGTGCACCCTTACCCTTAGTTCTTTCCCTTTTTTATTTTTACCTCCTCTCCTTCGTGACTCAGTAGTTTCCACATCCACAACAGACCCAACCAAAACAAATCAATTTTCCAAATTTTTAGCTAGATAAAAAATTACCTTAGTAGAGGGATTTTGCACAGATTTTACCTGCTCAGAATCAGAAGATCCAGTTCCTCCCTCCTCACTCGCAGACTTGAAAGAATCATCAGAATTTTTGGAATCTTGGGATTGACTAGCCCGTTTTGGAAGAGAAGAGAAGACATAATTTTTTTTCCGGTTTTTGAAAATTATGGGAGAGTGGAAGTGGTGATGATGATGAATTTAAAGGAGGAGGGCAACTAATACACAACGACAACTTTTAGTAGTCAAATAAGAGTCTAATCACCATGAAATTGCAGGTTGAATAGGCAGTTAGGCTTCCCTGGAATATAGGCATTGTAACACGGTAAGGATTCTAGTTGAAATGGAACTAGTTCAAACTTAAAAGGATAGGCTTCTGAAGTTTTTGAACGCGGTAGGACTCTGCTCATGAATTAAATATTAGTATTTCAAATTGTGTAGAGTGTAGAAAATATACCTCGTTATTCAGATGAAGCAGTACTGATGAACCAGGTTTTTCAATGAGAATCCTGTTGATCTTGTTTCAATTTGCCAAAATAGAGAAAATTTTGTTAGAGATCAGTGATTCATATTAACACATGGCATATGAGTATACTATTTACAGTATGAGACTGAGCAAAGATTAATCTAGTTATTTATACAAGTTCCAGATTTTCTAACCAAAAGAGATATTATTTTTTTCATTGTGCATTATGAACTGGTTCCATTAGGTGATCTTAATCATCCCTAATTCTAAACTGTTCCTTTCAAAGTTCTCTCTACTCAGTGCTTTTGTAAATATGGCATCAATCTGCTTATCAGTAGCATAGAACTCTACAGTAATCAAGCCTTTCTCATAATTGTCCCTTAAAAATGGTGCCTAACATCTATGTATTTAGTTCTTTTATGATGAACCAGGTTATTTGTCATACTAATAGCACTAGTATTATCACAAAAAATAGGGATGAAACCAACATCAATTCCAAAATCCATTAATTGTTGTTTGATCCACAACAATTGAGCACAGCATGAAGCAGCAACAACATACTCACCTTCAGCAGTAGATAAGACCACTGAATTTTGCTTTTTAGTAGCCCATGACACAAGACATGAACCAAGGAAGTGTGCCATACCTGAGGTGCTCTTCCTGTCTACAAGGAAACCTGCATAGTCAGCATCAACATATCCTACTAGGTTAAAGTTACTACCTTTTGGATACCAAAGGCAAAATTCAGTGGTGCCTTTCAAGTATCTTAATATTCTCTTAACAACGGCCAAATGGGATTCTTTTGGATTTGCTTGAAATCGAGCACAAAGCCCTACACTGAAAATAATGTCAGGTCTGCTAGTAGTAAGATATAAAAGTGAACCAATCATACCCCTATAGAACTTCTGATCAACAGATGAACCAGGTTCATCTATGTCCAATTTTGTGGCTGTTGCAATAGGAGTATCTATTTCCTTCGATTCTTCCATTTTAAATTTCTTAAGCAACTCTTTTACATATTTTTGCTGATGGATCATAGTTCCATTTGAGTTTTGTTAATTTGAAAGACTAAAAATAAATTAAGCTCACCCATCATACTCATTTCAAATTCAATCCCCATTAGTCTAGCAAATTCCTTTCTTAGTTTTTCAGTAATTGCTCCAAAAATTATGTCATCAACATATATTTGTACTACTAGAAGATCTTTACCTTTTTCCCTCAAGAATAGAGTGTTACCAATTTTACCTCTCTTGTATCCATGATCAAGCAGAAATTTTGATAGTCGTTCATACCATGCTTGTAAGGCCCCGAAAATTTTTTTCCGAGTAATTTAAGATTTCGTCGTGCCAAGGTAGGCTAAATTATTTTATTTCGTGTGCAAATGAGGATTTATGATATGATGGATATAAATTGGATATTTTAATAAGCGTATAAGTCATATTAGAAGTGAATTGGGGTCTAAGGAGAGGCCTAAGTCTAAACCAAGTTGGAAAATTTCATATTACACGAAAGTTGAAGATGAGTGCGCACAAGACCTCACTTTGGACTATCATATATCCAGTTATATAACGGGTTGTGTGATGCACAACCTATCAAATTAAATCCCTTTGAGTCTAGTTTCCAACGCAACAAACCGTTCGTCATTTGAAGGTGTATATAAAAATTTATGACCATTTTACTGGGCATGTGTCACTAGCGTGCCCAGGTGCGAGATCACGCTAGTGGACGCGCATGTTGCGAAGTATTCTACTTTTGGATGCGCATATTAGCGCGCCCAGGTGCGCGATCGCGCTAGTGGAAGGCTTCTAAATACCCCTAAAGACCGGAAATAAGAGAATTTGAGATATCTCTCAAGCTTAGGGCTTTCTCTACACCCCAACTCGACCAAGGCATCAAATTGCACACCTATGGTGAGTTTTTAAGTGTGTTTTCATGGTGATTTCACTTCTCAATTACTAGTTACAACATGATTGTGGTTGGATTTCATAGGATTTCTTCAAAACCTCAAGAACACCCCAAAGCTGTCTTTCAAGATTTGGTCTATAAGAGGTAATCCTACACCTTAGACTTACATATATGGAGTTATTATGGAATTATGAGTATGAATCATGTATTACAACCTATGGTATAGTGATTGGAAGGGATTTAAAGATGATTATTCGATGGAATTTTGTTGGTTGGGTGTGAATGGTTGATCATACATGTGATGTTAGGAGCATAAATTAATGAAGAAAAATAGTGGGATGAATTGTTGGTTAATAGTGATAATTGGATGAACCAACACTATAGTTATGAGGTGTAAATATCTATACCTACAAGGTGTTTGATAATATGTCTAAATGGAATAAGTTATGGAATTTATTACTAATATTGGCCCTATCGAATGTTGTATTGTAGATTGAAGTTGCTTAATTGTATTGGATCCTTATAGTGTCATTAAGGGGCGAATTTGAGGTATGTATGGCTAACTTTAACTCTTGTAGAATCTCCTTGTTGTGACGAGCATACCGTATGTGTACCTTGTATGAAAATATGTGAGTTGATTACCTTAGTTGATTTCCATACCACAAGTCATATGTGATTGTGAGAAGTGATTTGATGTACTTATCTTGTTATGTGTAAAGTTTGTAAAAGCTTGAGGTTGTTGACATGGAAGTATGTGTTTACTTATGTGAACTATTTGTGAATTCTTGTGATTAATGTGCCTTGAAAGTTCTTGGTTAAGTCTTCCGATATGATGGTGCAAGTAAATGGCAACAAACCAAATGTGGGTATGTGAATGTATTTGTGTGGTAAGACCTGTGTAACAAATGATGGAAAGAAATTATAATTGATGCAATTGGAACAACTGTGGTAATAACATATATGGCTTGTCGTAGGCAATTATCGTTGTGACATAAAATGCATATGAATTGTTGAATATAATGGAAATGGTATTGATGGCTACAGAAATTCTTGTGAATTGTTGTGGTTGTTCTTTGAGAATTGTTGTTGTTGTTCTTTGTGAATTGTTGTTGTTGCTGTGTTGTTTGTGAATTGTGATTGTTTAGTGGGATCGGGTTGCGCAACCGTAACACGATGTAATAAGCTGTGGTTTATGGTGATAAGGGTGGCCGAGGTAATAAGGGTGACCGATGTAATAAGGGTGGAAAGTGATCGAAATCACTATTGAAATGAACATATGAGAAAATTGTGAAATCATTGATGTGATAATGTTGAAGGGGAACAGGAGAGATTGTGAAACTTGTTTGGCTTTGATTGTTTCTTTCATGTGCATTTGATCGTTGATTCTATTGATGTCTGTTACTTGAGTGTTATTTGACTTTACTTGGGGTAAATTGTTCATACATACCAATACAATTCAAATGTATTGACGTCCCTTTTGCCTGGGGCGCTACATTCGTGTTATGATTGTAGGTGGTTCTATAGCAGGTACTCCAGTCCACCAGCAGTAGCTCTCCTTCACTCTCTGTCAGCTGTAGTGGTGAGCCCCTTTCTTCTCGGGGCCCTGTGTGGCTCAAGCCGTTTTTGTTCCAGAGTCTTGTTTTGGTTTTTGTGTAAGGTATAGCCGGGGCCTTGTCGCCAGCAAGTATTGGTTGAGTTCCTAGTATTCATAGAGGCTCTGTAGACACAATGTGGGTGGTGTATAAAAGTATTTTGGACAGTAACTGTACGGTTCGAAATCGTGGTCCACGTTGGTAAATGTTGTATGTATTTTTGCAAGTACTTGGTATCAAATGTTGGATTGATAAAAAGTAGAACTGAACTCAAGTTGTAAGTTTTTGCTTAAGTTTTAAATTGCTATTTCAAAATAATAATGTATATTGGAATCACGGGGTAACGCGTGGGATAGGAAAGGCAATTCCAGGTCCGCTTGACTGGGGTCCTCCGGTTGAGCGCCGGTCGTGTCCCTCGATTTTGGGGCATGACAAACTTGGTATCAGAGCCAAGTTTTAAAGTGTCTTAGGATGTCTCGGAGCCGTGTCTAGTAGAGTCCTTCTTATCGGTGTGTTGTCGAACACATCTATAAGTTGGAGGCTACATGGACATTTAGGAATATTACCCTTCTTCAACACTCCAAATCGTGCGATAAATCTTGACTATAAGATTGTTTTCTAACTCGTGCGTTGAGATTCAAGGTAATTTTAAATGCTCTTTCGTATATTTCAAGTAATGCTGTCATATGTCATGACCAATGGGCAAAGACATGGATATTAAGGAGATTGCACATGTATCTTGTTGAGCGAATGGTATGGACATATAGTATAAGTACATAGTACCATGAGTATACTGTATTTGAAAAAAGTGTTAAAAGGGATTACCCGCCCAAAGAGGCATTAATTTGATAAATGAGACATAAGCTTGAATAGCACACGTGGATAGTGCGAGAGGTATGTAAGTGATCCTAAGGTGTGAAGGAATATTAGTTATATAAGCACGTGATATATTAGAAAATGACCAAGAGATTAATGATGAGAGTGTAAGTCTCTCACATGAGGTAAGAAGTTATGAAATGAGACTTAATTGAACCCAAGATGAGAAGACCCTTGTACTACGACCTTTTTAAGGACCCAGAAATGTACGAAGTTGTATTACACTCATAAAGGATATTGACATGAGAAATTGGAATCCCAGACCTATATGGCTGAATAAGAGTAGAGAACTTATGAGATTAATACTATGGTGACTTAAATCTCTCTAATAGTCGAATATATATATATATATGAGGGATAGATATATGAGGCATATATCCCTAAAGTTGCTAAATTCAAGACATGTGTCAAAATCCAGGACATTCGCCCCAAGTGGGGGAGGAAGGGCCATCGTGACGCCACTTAAATACAATGAAACAAGAGTGAGACCATGTAGCTATGATATTTGAATATTTTGTTGAAGACATGCGTGGTTTAGAAAAGAGATAATGGGTAACATGATCCTCTGAAAAGATATGCTAATGATAGACAACTAGTACCCCAAGAAGGTGGAAGGTTAAGGAAGGTAAATTCTTCACACATGACAATATGAATGATAGGGTCAACGATCCTAGAAAATAAGAGTATGTTTGTAAAGGGATTTTATACTTGTTAGATGGTCAGGAGCAATGGAACCCAAGGAAGTACCATAGGTCAAATGTGAAAGATTGCGAGTTTTTAGAATGGGCTAATCATAGATTTGTGATTTAACCAAAGTTCCAGGACATTAAGAAAGGCAGAACGAGTGGGAGAAATAAATGTGATGCTACAATAACCCAAGAGGGTATTTGGGCTTGATGGAGAGCCTCTAAAGAATCTTACAAATAGATAAGTGTTAAGTGATATGCGGACAAACACAATTTCCCACGGATATCCTAATAAGAGTTAAGAGGTGAGCCGAGTAAAATACCTAAGGTAAAAGACCACGTAACATATGGAAGAGTGCATGGCTATTAACTAACTAGGAAGAATGATGCGAGAAGAAATGGGGAGAAAACCTTTAAATTGAGATGGTCATGGTTATCATAAAATATCTTACAATAGAATGGTGGACTCGCTTAGAACATAAGTGTTAATAAAAGTTATAAAGGACTAACTATAATGCAACCGACTTGGGTGACACCGAATATCAACAAAATAATCTAAAGATAGTTCAAGTCTACATACAATGGAAAGTGAGACTACTGGAGGTGTAGTTGTGGTATGATAAACTCACTAAACCAGGCACAATGGTATTACAAGTTCACGGGAGGTAGACAAGTGTGTGGCACAATAAGGCTATTAATTATGCACTATCCGCAAAATGGAATAGGAATGAAAGTTCCAATTATAAAGAAAATATGGTACTAGCATACTGTCCCGGCCAAAGGGTGATCAACAAGGGAAAGACAAAATAATCTACCCAAAGGGAAAATGTAAGGTTCGGAATAGATTGAAAGAGGATGAACACTTGTTACGGACCAGACATGTTTAACATGGTAATTCCTAAGCCGCAATATCAAGGAAGTCTATTGGTAGCTACAATACGAGGAATGAGGTGAGTTACTCATCGAGGTTAGAATCAGGTGGACAAAGTCTTACATTTAAGTGTAAAACCAAAAGTCGTTGTTGAAGAATTGAGGAGGATCTTAAGTTTTAGAGAATGCCCTTCTCGGGCCAGTGACCCTTCCTAAATTATATACATATAAAAGGTGTTGATATGTGTTTTGGGCAGTATTTAACCGTAAATAGGGATTGTGAGAATATTCACAGGGGAAGTAGTGCGGTTTCTTAAATTCTATAAGGCACATATAGGGAGAAGAGGTTGGATAAGAAAAGTCAGAGCACAATATTACCTTATATTTGATGTAATGTCGTGTAGGATGGTGTTATCAGGGTATGCGTGCAAGTTACCCGGTATTATTCATTTGAGACAGAAGGTCATATGAGAAAACTCATTTAGTGATATCTTTTGTTGAGAATTTGGAAGAGTTAGTAGAAATAATTCACATGAGATTGTAACCATATCAGGGAAATTATAGTAGAACTCAATTTGTGGGAGGTCTTATGTAAGAGGAATATGATAAAGATGTTCCACTAATGATGCAACGTGTTAAGGTGATAGTTTATGCCTCCAGGCAACTCAAGAATCAAGGAAAAAAAATTCTTAGAAATTGCAGCATTGGTAGTTGCATTAAAGATTTGACACCATTGTTGGTATATGGTCCGTGTTGATATAGTCATGGACCATAAGAGCCTTCAATATAATTTCAAACAGAAATAATTTAATTTGAGGATGAGAATATAGTGGGAGTTACTTAAAGATTACAACATCGATATTCTATATTATCTGGGAAAATCCAATGTTGTGGCGGACTTTGTGGGAAAATGTACAAACTGTCGGCAAGTGAAGGCCAAACATTAAAGGCCTAGAGGATTGTTAAAAGGAATAGAAGTTTTAATGTTGAAATGGGAAATGGTCATTATAGATTTTGTTTTGGTAGGATTACCGTGCACTACACGCAAGTTCGACTCAACTTGGGTAATTGTAGATTGACTCACGAAATCAGCTCACTTTCTGCCAGTCAAGTCCATCGATACTGTAGAACAGTATGCTCAGTTGTACATCAAGGAAGTAGTTAGACTTCACGACACTCCAGTTTCTTCTATCTCGGATCGAGGGGCTCAGTTCACAACAAACTTTTGGAGGAAATTTTAGCAAGGTTTGGGTACTCAAGTAAATCTCAATACGGCTTTCCATCCACAGACTGACGGTCAGGTAGAGCGAACTATTCAGATGCTTGAAGATGTGTTGCGAGTTTGTGTTCTAGTTTTCAAAGGTAGTTGGGATGACCATTTGCCGCTTGTCGAGTTTTCTTACAATAACAACTTTCACGCTAGTATTCAGATGGCCCCATTTGAGGCATTGTATGGAATGAGGGGTAGATCTCCGATTGGATGGTTCAAAGTGGGTGAAGCAGAATTGATAGGGCTAGATCTCGTGTACCAGGCTATGGAAAAAGTTAAAATCATTCAGGAGAGGATGAAAACTGCTCAGAGTCGCCAAAAATCCTATACGGACATACGTCGCAGAGAATTGGAAATTCCAAGTAGATGATTGGGTGTTCTTGAAAGTATATCCTATGAAGGGGGTCATGCAATTTGGGAAGAAAGGGAAATTGAGCCCAAGGTATGTCGGTCCATATCGGATCTATCAAAGGATAGGACATGTGGCTTATAGGCTAGAATTTCCCCTTGAGATGTCATTAGTGCACCTGGTATTCTATGTGTCTATGTTGAAGAAAGTGGTTGGAGATCCATCCACCATCGTGCCTACTGAGACTATTTAGGTGAGTGAAGACTTATCCTATGAAGAGGTTCCAGTTGCTATTCCTAATAGGCAAGTCCGAAAATTGAGGAAAAAGGAAATTGCTTCAGTTAAAGTATTGTGGCGAAGCCAACAATTCGAGGAAGCCACGTGGGAAGCGAAAAAAGAAATGAAAGATAAATATCTCCATCGGTTCGAACAAGTCTAGTAGTGATTGTGTGAACGATTTTCTCTAAGCAATTAGAGGTAGTGTTCAGATTCGTGCAAAGAAGACACCCCATTTTCCCAAATTGCCTTATTGTTTTAACTTCCCAATGTGTGCCAAATGGTAAATGTTGTCGCTATTTGGGTAATGTGCAATTTGTGGTGTAAAGAGAACGAGCTAATTGTAAGGTATTTAAAGTGTATGAATATGTACGAGTTGTTGGGGAATGAATTGTATACCAGTTGTAGGGATAATAGAAACTGTGTAATGGTCTTGGAAATATATTTCGGGGGCTCTCTGACAGGTAGATAGTCCTCATTACAAAGGAAACTCTGGCGAAATTTTCGGAAATTTATGGAGTTAGCCAAATCGGGGCTATTAATTTATTTCATGATGTGAAGAAGCTGAAGTTACATAAGGATGGCTAGTGAACAGACTTCAATCCTCATTCGAGGACGAATGATCCTGGGGGGTGGGGGGGGGAGAATTTAAGGCCCCGAAAATTTTTTTCGGGTAATTTAAGATTTCGTCATGCCAAGGTAGGCTAAATTATTTTATTTTGGGTGAAAATAAGGATTTATGATATGATGGATATCAATTGGATATGTTAATAAGCGTATAAGTCATATTAGAAGTGAATTGGGGTCTAAGGAGAGGCATAAGTCTAAGCCAAGTTGGAAAATTTCATATTACACTAAAGCTGTAGATGAGTGCGCACAAGACCTTATTTTGGACGATCATATCTCTAGTTATATAAGGACTTGTGTGATGCTCAACCTATAACATTAAATCCCTTTGAGTCTAGTTTCCAACACAATAAACCGTTTGTCATTTGGAGGTGTATACAAAAAGTTATGACCATTTTACTAGGCATGTGTCACTAGCACGCCCAGGTGCGCGATCGCGCTAGTGGACGCGCATGTTGCGAAGTATTCTGCTTTTGGACGCGCATATTAGCACGCCCAGGTGCGTGATCGCGCTAGTGGAAGGCTTCTAAATACCCTAAAGACCGGAAATAAGAGAATTTGAGATATCTCTCAAGCTTAGGGCTTTCTCTACACCCCAATGCGACCAAGGCATCAAATTGCACACCTAAGGTGAGTTTTTAAGTGTGTTTTCATGGTGATTTCACTTCTCAATTACTAGTTACAACATGATTGTGGTTGGATTTCATAGGATTTCTTCAAAACCTCAAGAACACCCCAAAGCTGTCTTTCAAGATTTGGTCTACAAGAGGTAATCCTACACCTTAGACTTACATATATGGAGTTATTATGGAATTATGAGTATGAATCATGTATTACAACCTATGGTATGGTGATTGGAAGCCATAAATTCCCAATTTAAATACATGACCATGGTAGGGATTTAAAGATGATTATTCGATGGAATTTTGTTAGTTGGGTGTGAATGGTTGATCACACATATGATGTTAGGAGTATAAATTATTGAAGAAAAATAGTGGAATGAATTGTTGGTTAATAGTGATAATTGGATGAACCAACACTATAGTTATGAGGTGTAAATATCTATACCTACAAGGTGTTTGACAATATGCCTAAATGGAATAAGTTATGGAATTTATTACTAATATTGGCCCTATCGAATGTTGTATTGTAGATTGAAGTTGCTTAATCGTATTGGATCCTTATAGTGTCATTAAGGGGTGAATTTGAGGTATGTATGGCTAACTTTAACTCTTGTAGAATCTCATTGTTGTGATGAGCATACGGTATATGTACCTTGTATAAAAATATGTGAATTGATTGCCTTAGTTGATTTCCATACCACAGGTCATATGTGATTGTGAGAAGTGATTTGATGTGCCTATCTTGTTATGTGCAAAGTTTGGAAAATCTTAAGGATGTCGACATGGAAGTTTGTGTTTACTTATGTGAACTATTTGTGAATTCTTGTGATTAATGTGCCTTGAACGTTGATGGTTAAGTCTTCCGATATGATGGTGCAAGTAAATGGCAACAAACCAAATGTGGGTGTGTGAATGTGTTTGTGTGGTAAGAGCTGTGTAACAAATGATGGAAAGAAATCGTAATTGATGCAATTGGAACAACTGTGGTAATAACATATATGGCTTGTCGTTGGCAATTATCGTTGTGACATAAAATGCATATGAGTTGTTGAATATGATGGAAATGGTATTGATGGTTACGGAAATTCTTGTGAATTGTTGTGGTTGTTCTTTAAGAATTGTTGTTGTTGTTCTTTGTGAATTATTGTTGTTGCTGTGTTGTTTGTGAATTGTGATTGTTCGGTGGGATCGGGTTACGTGCCGCAAACGATGTAATAAGGTGTGGGTTGTGGTGATAAGGGTGGCCGAGGTAATAAGGGTGACCGAGGTAATAAGGGTGACCGAGGTAATAAGGGTGAAAAGTGATCGAAATCACTATTGAAATGAACATATGAAAAAATTGTGAAATCATTGATGTGATAATGTTGAAGGGGAACAGGAGAGATTGTGAAACTTTTTTGGCTTTGATTGTTTCTTTCATGTGCATTTGATCGTTGATTCTATTGATATTTGTTACTTGTGTGTTATTTGATTTTACTTAGGGTAAAGTTTGTTCATACATACCAGTACAATTCAAATGTACTGACGTCCCTTTTGCCGGGGGCGCTACATTCGTGTTATGATTGTAGGGATGTGTGTTGATGCAGGAGGGTAGAGTTATTGATTATGCTTATCGTCAGTTGAGGCCCCATGAGAAGAGCTACCCTGTTCATGATTTGGAGTTGGCTGCCATAGTTCATACATTGAAGATTTGGAGGCACTACTTATATGGCGTATCTTGTGAGGTTTTCACTGATCATCGTAGTCTTCAGCATTTGTTCAAGCAAAAGGATCTTAATTTGAGGCACCGGAGATGGCTAGAGTTGCTTAAGGATTATGATATTACTATTATGTATCATCCGAGGAAGGCCAATGTAGTGGCCGATGCTTTGAGCTGAAAGGCAGTGAGTATGGGGAGTTTGGCATATATTCCAGTTGGGGAGAGACCCCTCGCAGTTGATGTTCAGGCCTTGGCCAATCGGTTTGTGAGACTAGATATTTCGGATCCCAGTCGGGTGTTGGCTTGTGTGGTTTCTCGGTCTTCCTTTTATGATCGCATCAGAGAGTGCCAGTATGTTGATCTGTATTTGCTTGTCCTTAAGGACAGAGTTCAGCATGATGATGCCAGAGAGGTGACCATTGGTGTTGATGGCATGTTGAGGATGCAAGGTCAAATTTGCATACTCAACGTGGATGGGCTTCGGGTTGATATTGGAGGAGGCCCATAGCTCGCAGTATTCCATTCATCTGGGTGCCGCGAAGATGTATCAGGATCTTAGATAGCACTATTAGTGGCGGAGGATGAAGAAAGATATTGTGGAGTTTGTAGCTCGGTTTCTCAATTGTCAGCAGGTGAAATATGAGCATCAGAGACCGGGTGGCTTGCATCAGCAGATGGTTATTCCCGAGTGGAAGTAGGAGAGGATCACTATGGATTTTGTTACCGGACTCTTAGGGACTTTGAAGAAGTTCAATGCTATTTGAGTGATTGTAGACAGGCTGACCGAGTCCGCGCACTTCATTCTTGTTTATACTACTTGTTCTTCAGAGTGGCTGGCAAAGATTTATATTCGGGAGATTGTTTGGTTGCAGGTGTCCCAGTTTCCATCATATCAGATCGGGGCACTTAGTTTACTTCTCAGTTTTGGCAGTCAGTTCAGCGAGAGTTAGGTACTCAAGTACAGTTTAACATAGCCTTTCACCCTCAGACGGATGAGCAGTCCAAGCGCATCATTCAGATATTACAGGATATGCTACGCGTATGTGTTATTGACTTCGGAGGGTTATGGGATCGGTTCCTACCGCTTGCAGAGTTTGCCTACAACAACAGCTACTAATCGAGTATTCAAATGGCTCCGTACGAGGCTTTTTATGGGAGGCGGTGTAGATATCCAGTTGGTTGGTTCGAGCCTAGTGAGGCTAGGCTACTGGGGACAGATTTGTCCAGGATGCATTAGAGAAGGTGAAGGTGATTCAGGAGAGACTCCGTACAGTGCAGCCGAGGCGGAAGAGTTATGCGGGCAGGAAGATTCGAGATGTATCCTACATGGTTGGTGAGAAGGTTCTATTGAAGGTTTCACCCACAAAGGGTGTTATGAGATTCAGAAAGAAGGGGAAATTGAGTACGCGGTTCATTGGGCCTTTTGAGGTACTTTGAAGGATTGGGGAGGTGTCTTATGAGCTTGCCTTGCCACCCATCTTGTCGAGCGTGCATCCAATTTTTCATGTTTCTATGCTCCGGAAGTATATAAGAGACTTGTCCCATGTTCTGGATGTCAGTACGGTTCAGTTGAAGGGTGATTTGACTTATATGTAGAGCCAGTAGCCATTCTGGAACGTCAGGTTCGGAAATTGAGGTCAAAGGATGTAGCTTTAGTGAAGGTGCAGTGGAGAGGTCGACCCGTGGAAGAGGCTACCTGGGAGACCGAGCGGGAGATACAGAGCAGATATCCTCACCTATTTGAGGCTTCAGGTATGTTTCTTGACTCGCTTGAGGACAAGCGTTTGTTTAAGTTGGGGAGGATGTGACGACCCGACCCGTTGTCTCATGAGTTGCCGCTCCGTTTTCCCCATTTTTTGCTTTTTTATGCTTCATTATCCATGTCTTGTGTGATCAAGTTGGTTTGGAGAGATTTTTGGTAGGAATGAGACACTTAATCTCTTTAAGGAAGGCTTAGTTTGGAAAAGTCAACCAGATGTCGACTTATGCGTTAGAGGGCTCATATGTGATTTTTGATGATTCAGTTAGCTTCAGGGGATGATTTGTGACTTAGGAGTGTGATCGGAAGTGGTTTTGGAGGCTCGGTGGAGAATTAGGCTTGAATTGGCGAAGTTAGTATTTCGGTGAATTCCGGTTGATAGGTGAGATTTTGATCCGAGGGTTGGAATGGAATTTCGAGAGTTACAGTAGCTTGGTTATGTAATTTGGGATGTGTGTGTAAAATTTCATGTCATTTGGAGGTAATTTGGTTGGGTTTTTGATCAAATGCGTGTTTCGGAAGTTTTAGAAGAACTTAGGCTTGAATTAGATGTAATTTGATGATTTTGGTGTTGTTTGAGGTGTTTTGATGACTGGGACAAGTTTGAATGATGTTTTAGGATGTATTGGTGCTTTTGGTTGAGGTCTCGGGGGCCTCAGGGTGATTTCAGATGGCTAACGGGAAGAGTTTTGGACTTGGGCAATTTCAGGTTTTTGCTGTTGCTAGTATTTTCGCACCTGCGGCTTGGGGACCGCAGGTGCAGTGTTGCAGATGCGGATCTAGGGCCGCAGAAGCGAAAAGTCAGGGGCGGGGTAGGAAGCGCAGGTGCGGTAAGGGAACCACATCTGCGGAGCCGCAAATGCGGCTATTTGACCGTAGATGCGGTTAGGAGGGATTAAGTGAAATTCGCAGATGCAGGGGGATTACCGCAGAAGCGGTCTCGCAGGAGCGGTTATTTGACTGCATATGCGGTTTTGACTGGGCAGAGTGTATAAAAGGTTCTTCTTCGCGATTTTTGAAGGGTTTATTTATTTTAACTTCGGACTTGGAGATTTTTGGGCGACTTTGAAGAGGGATTTCAAGGAGCTTTAATAAGGTAAGGGTTTTGGACCTAAAACACAATCCTATGGTGTTATTTCATGAATTAGTGCTGAAAATTTAGTGATTTATGGACTAAAAATGGAGGTTTAGGGCTTGAACTTAAGAGAGCTAAGATTAAGGATTTGAGGGGTCAATTGGACTCCGATTCGTGTGTTTTTGATAGGTGTGAACTCGTCGCGAGATAAGGAACCCGTTGGTGTAAAAAATTTTGAGTTTCGAGAGGTGGGCCCGGGACTCGGGTTTTTCTAATTTCGAGATTTTTTATATTTTTTGATTGTTTTCGCTTGGACTTTGTTCCCTTGGCCTATTGTAACTTATTCGCTCTGGTTTTGGTTAGATTCGACGCGCGAGGAGGCCGTTTTGAGAGGCAAGATCATAGCGAGCTAGAGTTTTAGCCGGTTTGAGGTGAGTAATGAATGTAAATGATGTCCTGAGGGTTTGAAACCCCGGATTTACACATCGTAGTGCTATATTGAGGTGGGACACGCGCGAGATCGTTTACTATCGGGGATTGGGACTTGTTCCATCCTGAATGATGTTTTTACCGCGTAATTGATTGAAGCTTATTTGATATCATCATTATTTGGACTAATTGTCATATTTGGGCTTCGTGCCAACTATTTAAACCATTCGGCGATTGCTATCACTGTTTTCTCACTATTTTGACATATTACTTGAACTCAGTCCTATTGTTTGATACTGTTTTACAAACTCAGCTACTTTTACTCAGATTTGAAACTTAAATGAAATTTCTAATGATGTTTTGGGTTGAGAACTACTACTTTATTATGGCCTGAGGGGCTTATGTGATTTTTGGACTAAGTATAGGATCGGGTTGCGCGCCGCAGCGGTATTATATTGATATTGATATGAGGCAGAGGGCCTAGTTGATGCCACGAGATGGCTTGTTATTACGCTTGGGCCGTAAGGTTCCCCTCCTGGAGTTTGCACACCCCTAATGAGCGCCGTCGACGATAAATAAATGGATCAGGCTGCACGCCGAAGCGGGTACTAGAGAGTACCATACTATGTGTTGCGTTCCTTTATTTGGTTATCATTTATTTGCTTATCTGTTGTAGCATTTCTACATTTCGATTTCACTAGTTTATTGATTCCATACTACTTGGTTTAAACTGCCGTATTATAGATTACAATGTGTTTATCCATGATTTCTTATCCTCAACCATTATTTATGTTTATTACTCACTAGGTCGGAGTACTCACATTAGTACTTGTACCTTGCGTGCAGGTCCAGGTGCACCTGAGGCTGAGTGAGGATTCTCTGTTGAGCAGCACATATGTGGGAGCATCGAGGTAGCTGCATGGCGTCCGCAACCCTGATCTCTCCCTTCTATCCTTTGTTTTTATTTCGTATTCCCCTAGGGTGACATGTATTAGATTGATAAATCTGTATTAGAGGCTCAGACTTGTGACATCGGATCTTTTGGGCTTTGTAGTAGTTTCGTTATTTGAAATTCCGCACATTTAATTCTTACTTCACACTTCTAATATGTTGATTTGATAATTTAATTGTGTTAGATAATAATGAACTGTGTAATGAATTGGGTTAAGACTGTTAATTGGTCGGGCTTGCCTAGTAGTGTGTTGGGCGCCATCACGATCGGGGTTGGGGTCGTGATAGATGTGAACCATGCTTCGTTGTCCGAAACTTTTTTCTTCAGCTCTTTTTTACCAATTTTCTTCCATTTGATCCTTTTCCTCGCAAGTTTATTCCTACACATAAGAAACACGTTGTCACACCTCCTTTTTCTACCCCTGAAGGGAGATATAAGGGAGTTTTTTCAATTTAAGTGACAATTGAAACAGGATTATTTTTATCAATTTCTGAGTTACCACTTGGGATAATTTATTCCCAAGTCACCGGTTTAAAATCCCGAATCGAGGAAGTTGACTTTTATTTATGGTCTGCGAACATAGAAATCCGGGTAAGAAATTCTATTAACCCGGGAGAAGGTGTTAGGCATTACCAGGTTTCGTAATTTTAGCACGGTCGCTTTGATCATACTTGGCTTATAAAAATTGTCTAATTACTTATTTTAGAACCTAAGAGTATTTGCCTCTTTTAATTAAGAAATTATCTTGAAAATAGGTCACGCGCACATGTACCCATTTGTTTGGCGCATCAAAAATCATGTCATGCGAATGTGTCCACAATTAATAATGCTTTGTTATTATTAAGAAAGTTTGTCGAAGTTGCTCAAACGCATACTCCGATTTTGTTTTTAGGATCGCAATTATGTCACGCGAACGTGTACACAATCACGATAATTTATTTAATTTATATTAAGACAAGAACATGAACTTAATCTAAATTCTACTTCATCTAAAATCCAAGTCCAATTTTTCAAGTGAATCACATTAAGGAAATTCAAATAAGCAACTTATTTCCTTTCAACATAACGATCCAGCACTAGAAGAGGCTACTAGAGTTTGATCGTTCCATATCACTAGAATGTTAATTCTAAAGCTTTAAAACCTTAATATCCTAATGAGTCATTGCAACAGAATTCAAAACTCAAATCATCCATTAAATTCATCCAAATGAAGACAGAGCTAAACAACATACAAATAATAATCAAGGGCACAAAATATCATCCGAATAAAGGGAAATGTAATTTGCATTCCAGACATAAGGGAATTTCAGGTTTTCGTCATAGATAATTTCATAGGTGATTCAACTGATTTTGGCCATTTAGCCTCAAACTTTCATAATACATAGATCATCACCATAATAATAGGAAGAAGAGAACATCATTCGACATAACAGAGCATCACAAGACAAGCAGACACCAAATATCTTACACCTAAAAAATCTGTTCCCCGAATTCAACCTCTATTACTCTTATTATACTTTCAATCACACCAAAATAGAGTAAGGAATCAGAAATGAACCGAAAAATGACCGCAAACGGAATAGGGACTCGACAACCTCGAAGCTTGCCAGAACCGTGACAAAATTCAAAAATGGTCCTCGAATCAGCACCTCTCAGTTGCTTTATTTCTGCGCATTGTTCATGTATGTGGGGGGTCGTCTTTTATGGCATTTTCTGGTGGGTTGTTATGAACGGGAAGAAGCAGAAGCAACGATGGGTGAAAGGAGGTGGGCGCGCCGGCGTCAAGGGTGTTTTGCTGTCAATTTTCGCTGCTTAGGTTTCAAGTTTTGGAGATCTTTTTCGTTGAAGATGAAAGGGAAATGGCTATTTGTGTGTTTGAAGAGAGCAGGGTTCATTGGTTTGGTTGAATAAGAAGATGAGATCAATAGGGGGTCTATTCTTTTGTCACAAACGGCTGCTGATGGATGTGTCTTATGTCGAACGACTGAAGGTTGANGGGGGGGAATATTGTGTATTGCAGCGGAAAACTTCCTCTTAGTGATCTAGGTCTTAGGTCTAGGGGTCTAGGTTGTGTCTAAGAATGTATTGAAGGTGAGTAAGTAGGGTTTTTTAGGGTACTGGGTCTATCTTGTTTGGGTCAAGTCCGAGTTGGGTTCTAAAACTCTAAAATTATTATTCAAAACCATAACTAAATTCCTTTAATATAAGATAACTGTACTACATAAGGCAAAACTAATTCTAATTAATTAAACTAAACTATATTAAAATATGAATCTATTATATTTATTTTTTTANCATAAGGCAAAACTAATTCTAATTAATTAAACTAAACTATATTAAAATATGAATATTTTCAAGATTATATAAAGATAAAAATACGGTACTATTTTTATATTTTTTTTAATTTTATGAAAGTTACATAAAATAAAAATATTTTTTTGTAATTTTTATTTTGTGATGAAATAAAGTAAAAGAGTCAAAGCTAGTTAAAATAACTATATCAGACCTAAACTAAATATTTAAATGCTAAAATGTATAAATTCTTAGGGAGGATTAAAAATTACATGTATACAGCTGCCCCTCTTTGACTGAAAACACGAAGTATTTTCAGACAAAGAATGGCTAGGCAGATTTTTTGACCCAACCCTTATTTAGGGAGACCAAAACTAAGAGAAAGGGGAATGTGACCGAGCCTTGGTATCTGAGCTGCCTACATATACTTGGCTATAAAGGAATCAGGCCACGTGTAGTTCAGAAGTAGGAACAATGATGGAGTGTGTGGAGAGGATGAGAGAGTTGAGTGAGATTCCGTTCCGTCGAGGTTCCGGTCCGCGGTCCTATTATTACATCAAAATCAAAAAATAAAAAGGACTTACTAAGCCTGTCAACTATGAGTTACAAGATTCCTATCTATAAGTCTTCTGAAGCTTGACCTTGAGACTTGAATGGTTCTTCATGCAGACTTTAGATTTGAACATTGATGCTTGCTAGCTGCAGGTGCTGATTCATTCTTCCACAGCTTCTCCGGATCAAACTCGGACACGCCGTGCTCTTGACTTCAACCACATCTTGAGTAGTTCTCATCTTTCTCTGCTTCTGCAATTGGGATTCACTTTTCTTTTTTTTCTTTTCCCTTTTTTTTTATTCTGGATTGAGACTACTTTTGTTGGTCATCTCGGACTATTGGCCTGCATTCTTACCGCGAGATCCTGCTACTTCTAACTTGAATTGAATTCTGAAATGACTTTCTTTATTTTCCAGGTAGGTGCCTGCTACTGACTTGAAACATAAGATAATTCCGAAATGAATTCCTTGTTCTTCAGGTGGGTGCCTGCAATCAAAATAACAAAACAAATAAAATTTTCTGCCCCAGTTTGCACTCGAAAGATTTGTGAGTTGTTAGCAAAACTGTAAACCACTTATGCTATTGATGCAATGATGAGAGTAAACTAAAGGCTCGACTAGGATGTGTGTCTCATGTGAGTAAAACCAAGAAACTTTGACTAGCAAATACGTCTGCTAGAAATAAACCTGAATGACCCAAACTAGGAAGTCTGTCTCCTAGGGATTAAATCTCAACTTAGGAAGTACGTCTCCTAAAAGAATAACTTGAAAGACCTTGATTAGGAAGTTCGTATCCTTCGGGTTAAACTTATTATTCAAAACCATAACTAAATTCCTTTAATATAAGATAACTGTACTACATAAGGCAAAACTAATTCTAATTAATTAAACTAAACTATATTAAAATATGAATATTTTCAAGATTATATAAAGATAAAAATACGGTACTATTTTTATATTTTTTTTAATTTTATGAAAGTTACATAAAATAAAAATATTTTTTTGTAATTTTTATTTTGTGATGAAATAAAGTAAAAGAGTCAAAGCTAGTTAAAATAACTATATCAGACCTAAACTAAATATTTAAATGCTAAAATGTATAAATTCTTAGGGAGGATTAAAAATTACATGTATACAGCTGCCCCTCTTTGACTGAAAACACGAAGTATTTTCAGACAAAGAATGGCTAGGCAGATTTTTTGACCCAACCCTTATTTAGGGAGACCAAAACTAAGAGAAAGGGGAATGTGACCGAGCCTTGGTATCTGAGCTGCCTACATATACTTGGCTATAAAGGAATCAGGCCACGTGTAGTTCAGAAGTAGGAACAATGATGGAGTGTGTGGAGAGGATGAGAGAGTTGAGTGAGATTCCGTTCCGTCGAGGTTCCGGTCCGCGGTCCTATTATTACATCAAAATCAAAAAATAAAAAGGACTTACTAAGCCTGTCAACTATGAGTTACAAGATTCCTATCTATAAGTCTTCTGAAGCTTGACCTTGAGACTTGAATGGTTCTTCATGCAGACTTTAGATTTGAACATTGATGCTTGCTAGCTGCAGGTGCTGATTCATTCTTCCACAGCTTCTCCGGATCAAACTCGGACACGCCGTGCTCTTGACTTCAACCACATCTTGAGTAGTTCTCATCTTTCTCTGCTTCTGCAATTGGGATTCACTTTTCTTTTTTTTCTTTTCCCTTTTTTTTTATTCTGGATTGAGACTACTTTTGTTGGTCATCTCGGACTATTGGCCTGCATTCTTACCGCGAGATCCTGCTACTTCTAACTTGAATTGAATTCTGAAATGACTTTCTTTATTTTCCAGGTAGGTGCCTGCTACTGACTTGAAACATAAGATAATTCCGAAATGAATTCCTTGTTCTTCAGGTGGGTGCCTGCAATCAAAATAACAAAACAAATAAAATTTTCTGCCCCAGTTTGCACTCGAAAGATTTGTGAGTTGTTAGCAAAACTGTAAACCACTTATGCTATTGATGCAATGATGAGAGTAAACTAAAGGCTCGACTAGGATGTGTGTCTCATGTGAGTAAAACCAAGAAACTTTGACTAGCAAATACGTCTGCTAGAAATAAACCTGAATGACCCAAACTAGGAAGTCTGTCTCCTAGGGATTAAATCTCAACTTAGGAAGTACGTCTCCTAAAAGAATAACTTGAAAGACCTTGATTAGGAAGTTCGTATCCTTCGGGTTAAACTTAAATGACCTAAACTAGGAAGTGCGTCTCCTATGGTGAAATCTCAATTTAGGAAGTGCGGCTCCTAAAGATATATCCTGAAAAACCCAGACTAGGAAGTGCGTCTCCTATGGGTGAAACTCAATTTAGGAAGTGCATCTCCTCAAACAAATATAACCTGAAAGACCCAGACTAGGAAGTGTGTCTCCTATGGGTGAAACTTCAATGACACAAACTAGGAAGTGCATCTCCTAGATGAAACTTAAATGACATAAACTAGGAAGTGCATCTCCTAGGGATAAACTCTTAATTTAGGAAGTGTGTCTCCTAAAAGTATATCTTGAAGAATCCAGACTAAGAAGTTTTTTTCCTAGGGGTGAAACTCAATTTAGGAAGTGCGTTTCCTAAAACAAAATATAACCTGAAAGACCCAGACTAGGAAGTGCGTCTCCTAGGGGTGAAACTTTAATGACTCAAACTAGGAAGTACGTCTCCTAGGAATGAATTTAAATGACCAAAGCTAGGAAGTGCGTCTCCTAACAAGTATAATCTGAAAGACCGCTACTAGGAAGTGCGTCTCCTAACAGGTAAAACTTTAATGATTCAAATCAGGAAATGTGTCTCCAAGGGAAAAACTCAATGTAGGAAGTGCATCTCCTAAAACAAAACATAACTTGAAAGACCCAGGTTAGGAATTACGTCTCCCAAGGGTGAAACCTCAATGAACCAGACTAGGAAGTACGTTTCCTAGGGCCAAACTTAAATTATCAAGCTAGGAAGTGCGTCTTCTAGGGATGAAATCTCAATTTAGGAAGCGTGTCTCCTAAAACAAAAATATAACTTAAAAGATCCTGACTAGGAAGTGTGTCTCCTAATGGGTAAAACTTAAATGACTCCAACTAGGAAGTGCGTCTCTTATGAATGAACTTGAATGAACCAAACTAGGAAGTGCATCTCCTACGGGTGAAACTCAATTTAGGAAGTGTCTCCTAAAACAAAATATAACCTAAAAGACTCAGACTAGGAAGTGTGTCTCCTAGGGGTGAAACTTCAATGACTCAAACTAGGAAGTGTGTCTCCTAGGAATGAATTTAAATGGCCAAATCTAGGAAGTGTGTCTCCTAACAAGTATAATCTGAAAGTTCCCTACTAGGAAGTGCTTCTCCTAATGGTAAAACTTCAATGACTCCAACTAGGACGTGCATCTCCTAGGGACGAATTTATTGACCAAGACTAGGAAGTGCATCTTCTATGGGTGGAATCTCGATTTAGGAAGACCGTCTTCTAGAGCAAAATATAACTTGAAAGACTTAGACTAGGAAGTGCATCTACTAGGGGTAAAACCTCAACGACTCATACTCATATGATCCAAACTAGGAAGCGCGCCCCCTAAGAGTAAAATCTCAATTTAGAAAGCGTGTCTCCTACAACAAAATATAACTTGAAAACCCAAAGTAGGAAGTGTTTCTTCTAGGGGTGATGTGTGATCTTCTCAACAGCCTTTGCGTAAGCAAAACTAGGGCATTACACTTGAAAAGTTCAAGCTTCTAAGCTTTGATATGAACATAGCTTTGATCCCTGTTTCAGACAAAGAAAACTTGTGAGTTTAACATAGTGGTTGATTTGTGGCCTTGACTTTGAGGGCAATTGCTCCTTCATTTCCCATGATAATTTTGACTTCAACTTGAGAAGCATTGCTTGTTTATTGACCAACCACTTTCTCTATCACCCTTATCACAGAAAATACCCCTGATCCATTCAAACACAATACCCTTTATCTGTTGCATTGTGCTCATGAATTGACATATACCGAACCTTTGCATTTCACATGAATCTCAAAGCACATTGATTGTTATGAACTCAGTGTGCATATTGCTCTTTCTCGACTTAAGCCACTTTGATGTACTAGCCCAGACTCTTCTTTGCTCAATTGGAAAGTTGGTAGCAAATTTTGAAGTCATTTATCACTTGTTTTGATAAAACAGACTCAAGAAGAAGACTTAAACAAATAAAGAGGAACATAGTAAGGGACGATGGAAAGAGATGATACCTAATAAGAAAATTACAAAGTATAAACTTATCAGATATGGATTCCAACTCTAATGACCATGACATGCACCTTTGTATTAAGTGGCCTAATCTGTCAAGCCAGTCTAATGTTCAACTCTTGTTCTACCTCTGAGTCATAAAACTGGGCTTCCATGCTCCAATTATCCTATCTGATTCACGATCCTTATTCAACTTGTAGTGCCCGAAGGGTTTTCATCATCAAGCCTCTCTCATTCTATTCTTTCTCTCAACTTACGTCGCCTTATGGTGCCTGTGAAGGTTTTTGCCGATAAGACTCTCTCGTTTTTTCTCTTCTTCTTTTTTCCTCTGATTCTGCAGATGACAAGACATTAACCATGATAGCAATATCATATGCTCCTGGCATGTCTGACTCGGTACTCTCAAAGATTATCTAGGAGGTCTTTTGGACTGTAATATGGCTTTTGGACAGGGTTAGAAATAAGGTATGTCATAAAGGCTCAAAATAAATAAGACAACAGGACTAATTTATCTACAAGTTTTAGAATCCATTATAAAAATATTGCCCCAATTTCTAAAATAAGGGAATTTGATTCTTTTTTTCTTTTTCTTTTTCTTTTTGAGATGGAATTTCTAAGAAAGACTGCCCCACTCTCGACTTCACGAGATTATGAAATATTTTATTTGGTATGACCGAATCATAAGGCTGCCTACATATCTTGTGGTAATAAGAATCAGGTCAAACGTAGTTCATAAGACTACTTTTTGTTACTATTTTCCTTTTCTTTTTCCTTTTTTCTTTTTGTTTTTTTTATCTCTATTTTTTCCTTTTTTTTTAATTTTCCTTTGGAATGAACTTTCCTATGGGGACATGAACTTTTATTTTATTTTATATGACTTTAACTTGATTCGAAAAGATAGGAGGTCAAAGAAATCAGTACATGATCAAAAGGGTATCTAATGGTATAAGTGTTTTGGGTAGCTGAAAGAGGGCCTCCCAATCCCTAAGAACACCCAGTATAACACATGCAACTTGAAAATAAAAAAATGAAGATTATTCATAGCATTTCTTTTACAGCATCGGCATTAGTATCACTTATATGCCTTATACTTTTTTTAATGCCTTGTCAAGTACAGAACCCTCGTTAGGTGATTCCCTCTGGACATCTTCTGTCAATTCAGAGAAAACTTTTTTGAATTTATCTTGTAACTTGAGATGCACTTGAGCTCAAAGTTGTTTGCTTCAAATTGTTCGGGATGCACTCTCCTTTAACGAATTCTTGTCATCCTATTAACTTTCCAATCTGTCCTAGTTTCACACAATTTGGGCTTTAAATGATCTCAAAATGTCCAAATCTCTACTTATTTCCCTCAAATGTCCCTATCATCTTCAAAATTGTTTCATTGCTTCATGGCTAAACTAACATTTAAAACTAGGCTGAGAATTACGCTTGCATGTCATGTCACTAGAATCAGCAGGAAAGAAACTATAAAAGGAAAAAAAACTAAACAAAAAAAATGACTAGAAATAACAGAAAACAGAAAATTGCATTAGACAGACGGTGAAAGGGTTTGAACAACGAAATAAGCAAACTAAACTGGGTGTTACAACCCTGGAACAAATATATATAACACTAAACTAGTTACTATGACTAAACGAACTAGACAAAATAAAATGATAGAAGGATTTGAGTCACAAGACAATATCCAGATTACAACCCTGAAAATAACCCGGGCAACAGAAATGACAACAAAATAAACCACCAAAACTCCTCCCCGGCTTACCAAGAAATGGAGCGTCTTTCTAATTGCCAAGCACGACATCTTAGCCACTGGGTTCAACATCAATATTTTCAAGACCATTACCAACTTCAATATCATTAACTTTAGTCAGCAAGTTCCCAAGAGGATTCACATGCTCCCTGTCACTGTCCTTGATCACAATTACCCCTTCTTGAATCATTTTTTCTATTTTCCTTTTCAAAGCATGACAATCTTCAATGCTATGCCCTTGGATGTTAGAGTGCTGCATGTATGTACAGTAAGATCAAAACCTTTTGCATATGGTCTGGAATATAGCCGAGGAGCGGTTCAATTAGGCCAGAATGCTTTAACTTTTCAAACAAGCTTGTGTAGGACTTTCTGATTGGCGTGAAACTATTTCTTTGACTTTGTTCCCTTCCATGTCCCTATTTTCTAGGGTTTTTGGGTGCTCAAAAATGTTGTGAAGGAAAGAGTGCATTATCCGGTGCTGGCGCTCGCCATAAGGAGTGACCCGGTGGTTGGACAGATGATCGGACATTGTTTGGAGGATAATACTGAGGTGGATTATGTGGAACTTGGGAATAGGTTTGTGTTTTGGGTTGAGGTTGAGTATATTGGTGAGGTGGAACTATTGAACTGTGTCCTGATCCTGAGACAACCATGGCAACATCATTATTTTCCTTCTTACCCATCACACTTCCTGTGTCGTTCTAAATTACTTGTGTTGTGGCTTTTAAAGAAGAATAGCCCATGATCTTGCTTGGCTTCAGCCTGTCTACTACCACTTCTCTCATTTTTACCACATCATTAAAAGGACTACCCATAGCCGTGATCAAATTCCCAAAGTAAGTTGGCTCTTGAGCTTAAAGAAAGTACTCGACCATCTCGTTTTATTCTATCGGGGGATTGACTCTGGCAGCTTGTTCTCTCCATCTGAGCCCATATTCTCTAAAGATTTCATTAGGTTTATTTTCCATCTTGGTAAGGGACATGCGATCCGGGACAATTTCTATATTGTACTAAAAGTGCCTGGCAAAGGCCTGAGCCATATTGTCCCATATGTACCACCTGCTAGGTTGCGGGTGTACCACTCCAAAGCTGCCCCACTCAGCAGACTCTGACTGAAATATTCCATCAATAATTTGTCCTTCCCGTCGGCGCCTCTCATCTTACTGCAGTAGCCTCTCAGATGGGCCATGGGATCTCCATGTCCATCATACAAATCAAACTTCGACATCTTAAACCCAGTAGGCAGTTGGATGTCAGGAAACAAGCACAAGTTTTTGTAAGCTACACTCATCTGGCTCCTTATCCCTTGCATGTTTCTTAAAGACTTCTCTAAGATTTTCACCTTCCTGGATATCTCATCTTGCTCCACAGTCTTAGCAGGCTTTTCAGTTTTACCGGGAGGCTCAAAATGAGGAGCATGAGAGTATGGATCCGAGACTTTAAAAGTTGGTTCTAGAGCATAGTATTGGGCATCAGAGACTTTGAACACAGTCTCGTTAGAGGATCGAGGAAAAGTAGCTGGAGGAGGAGCTACAAGAGCATGAGTGGCAAAAGGAGAGGGATATGAGGTGGTTTTGGCAGGTAGAGTGCAAAAAGGTTGTGGGGAGATATCAACAGTTATGTGAATATGGATTTGTGATAGTGGTGGGATAGTTGTAGGGTTTTCAGTGTTGTTAGCAGGGAATGAAGGTGGAGGATGCCCCATGATCCAAGACTGATATATTTCTGCCATCTGTTGTTTCAACATTTGGGCCTCCCCTTTCAATTCAGACTCTGACTCCACAAACACCCTCGACGGGTCAACAACATTTGTGTCCAAGTCTTTGCTAGCCATGGCTACCTTACTCTTTGACCTTGTGTTGTATGAAAGAGTTACCGGTTTAAGAACCACAAACCAAGCACCCTTCTACTATAGTGAAGATAACAAAGAGAAACAAAATAAAGTCGTCATGTTAGCGTTAGGGCATTTAACAACTAACAATATCACATTGCGTGCAATGCACCTTGCAAAAATTAAAGGGTCAAGAATGACAGGGTCACAAGGTCACTTGGCATTATCCCAATTTGTCCATTTGAATCTTCTCTTCTCTTTTCTTTTCTAGCACTTCTTGGCTTGCTCATTTTCCTTCCTTTTCTTTCTGATTATCGCTCTTTTCTTTCCTCTCATTTCTCACATCCCATAATTTTATCTTTTTTTCCTTTTTTTTCTTAATAATAATGATTCGATCGAACCCTATATAGGTTTCCTACATATCATGACGCCGCATGGATCAAATCTTTGTGTAGTTCGAGAAGATCAGAAAAATAAAGAAAACAAACTAACGTTCTCTTTTTATTTTTAGCTTTTTTACCTTAATGACTACTGTGACGAGAAAAGGAAAATAAAAAAAATAAAACTTTTTTTAAAATTTTCTAGACTTAATGTTCTATAACCTATTCTAAACTCAAGCTTAATGGGCATATATTTTTTTTCTTTTTGAAACTAATATTCTATGGAAAATTATTAAGAAAAAATCCTTGAAGAGAAAAATATTTTTTTGATTCTTTTTTTTTTAGGAAGGAAATCTAAAAAATAAACCAAAGAAATATATTTTTATTTTTATTTGATATCCCTGAAGAAAGATTTCGGAAAGAGAAATGAACAAGAGAAAATAAAAAGAATTTCAGTTTTTGATTACCTAAAGAAGAAACTCCAAAGATAAATAAAAGATAAAATATTTTTTTTTCTTTATATAATGTCCTAAAGTTCTAGTGAAAATAAAAAGAATACTTTTTTTTTAATTTATATTTCTCAAAGAGGTTTCAAAAGAAAATCTTTTTGAATTTTTTAACTAATATCTTAAAGAACACTTTTAAAGAGGTACTAAGAGAAATTTTTTTTTTTTTTTAATTTTTAGTCTTAATATACTAAAGGAAATATAAAAGCAATTTGTTTATTTTGAGTTCTAGATATTAATTTTCTAAAGGAAAACCACCTCAACTGATTTTATTTTTTATAGTTTCTAGAGCTAGTATTCTAATGAAAACTTCTAACAGAAATATCAAAACGCAAAATCTCTTATTTTTTTTAATTGATAACACACTTTTTTAAATACAAAATAGAAAGTACAATAACAAAAAACTCGACATTAGTGTACAAAAATGGAAGGTAAAAGACGACATAAAAAAGAACAACAGACTCAAAATATAATAACTAGAAAAAAAATTCCTTAAGCCAACTCCCGAATGATCGACCCTGACTGGATGGTCCTAGGGCATCTGTAATGCCCAAACTCCGATAAGTATATCCATACATGTATGAGAAAATTAGATCAAATAAAGTTAAAGACCTAGAACACTATGTGAGACAATAATACTTCTTGTTGGACACATGCAAGACATGGTTGTCACAATTTTTCTAAAATTAACTTATGTGGCTAAAAATGCAAGATTTAGCTAAGACCCCACGAAGCCAAGAATATAAACTCAGTAAGAAGATCGGACCCTATGTGGGTTTCCTACGTATCATGCCCCGAAAGATAAGAATCAGGTATGCGTAGTTTGGGCAAATGGGCGCGGGCGAGAATAAAAAAAAAACTAATTTAGAGAAAATATATTTTTTTGAAAAATGATGAAACATGTAAACTCTTTTTGGATTTTTCGTTTTCCTTTCTTTTTGCTTTTTTTTTTTGGGAAAATGATGGGAAAGTGCAAATCTTTTTTGGGATTTTTTTTTTGTATTTTCTTGAAAAATATTATGCAAGAAAATATAACTAGACCCTACTTGCTTCATTTTTACACTTCGCCCTCTTTTCTTTCTCATTTACCCTCAACCAATGTTGGTCCGCCAAATGACCCTTTTTACCCTTGAAGATTGCAACATGTAGCACATATGATGCATCATGATGGTCTTTTATTTTTGGGTACACTTGTCCTAGACGTACCTAACCAGTGTGTTGAGTTCCCTAAGCCAAATACACGTGATGCAAATAAACGTGCCAACTAGGGATCAAGCATGAGGTTATGTTATTATAAGTTTAAACCTGGGGTGTTGTTCTTGACCTGGCTTATCCGAGCGGACAATTCGAGCCGAAGAGGGGGAAACATACCGGGAGCACGAAAGTCTACCGAGCCTTGTTGCTGTCCCAGCCTCGTTCTAAATTGGGATATGGCACTAACAGAAAAGAAGTCACGCTAGCGTGGACTTCCTAGAAGATTAGAAGAGAAGAGTTTCGCAGCAGTTTATATACAGTTCAAATAAAATCAAAGCGTAAAAATTGACATTTAGCACATTAGGCATAAGCATGTAATAAAAATCAGATAAGAAATAAAAGACAAATATAACAATTATTCTAAGCTCGAATTCTTGAACCCTGAATCAGATATTTTGGGTTCTTTTCCCCAGCAGAGTCGCCAGAGTTGTCATACCTCCTTTTTCTTACTCCCGAAGGGAGATATAAGAGAGTTTATTGCAATTTAAGTGAAAATCGAAACGAGATTATTTATATCAAATTCAAAGTCGCCACTTAGGATAATTTATGGTTCTATAGTCATCGGTTTAAAATTTTGAATCGAGGAAGTTGACTCTTATGTATGGTCTGCAAACACAGAAATTCGGATAAGGAATTCTATTAAACCGGGAGAAGGTGTTAGACATTTTCGGGTTTCGTGGTTTTAGCACGGTCGCTTTGATCATACTTGGCTTATAAAAATTATCTAATTACTTATTATAGAACCTATGTGCATTTGCCTCTTTTAATTAAGAAATTATCTTGAAAACAAGTCACGCGCACGTGTACCCATTTGTTTGGCGCGTCAAAAATCATGTCACGCAAACGTGTCCACAATTAATAACTTTGTTATTATTAAGAAAGTTTAGCCGAAGTTGCGCGAACGCATACCCCAATTTTATTTTTAGAAATGCAATTATGTCACGCGAACGTGTACAAAATCACGACGATTTAATTAATTTATATTAAGACAAGAACGCGAATTTAATTCCAATTCAACTTTACTTTATCTAAAATTCAAGTCCAATTTTTCAAGTGAATCATATTAAGGAAATTCAAATAAGCAACTAATTTTCTTTTCAACATAACGATCCAGCACTAGAAGGGATTAGTAGAGCTTGATTGTTCCATATCACTAGAATGTTAATTCTAAAGCTTTAAAACCTTAATCTCCTAAGGAGTCATTGCAATAGAATTCAAAACGCAAATCTGCCACTAAATTCATCCAAATGAAGATAGAGCTAAAAAACATACAAATAATAATCAAGAGCAAAAAATATCATCCGAATAAAGACAAATGTAATTTGCATTCCAGACATAAGGAAATTTTAGGTTTTCATCATAGATAATTTCATAGGCGATTCAACTGATTTTGGCCATTTGGTCTCAAACTTTCATAATACATAGATCATCACCATAACAATAGGAAGAAGAGAACATCATTCGACAGAATAGAGCATCATGAGACAAGCAGACACCAAATCTCTTACACCTAAATAATCAGTTCCCCGGATTCAACCTCTATTACTCTTATTATATTTTCAATCATACCAAAATAGAGTAAGGAATCAGGAACGAACCGGAAAATGACCGCAAACAAAACAGGGACTCAACAACCTAGAAGCTCGCCGGAACTGCGACAAAATTCAAAAATGATCCTCGATTCGGCACCTCTAATTCGCTCTGTTTTTACGTATTGTTCGTGTATGTGGGGGTTTTCGTTTATGGCATTTTTTGGTGGGCTGCTATGAATAGGAAGAAGCAGAAGCAGCGATGGGTGAAGAGAGGTGGGCTTGTCGGCGTCAAGGGTGTTTTGCTGTCGATTTTTGCTACTTAGGTTTCAATTTTTGGAGATCTTTTTTCATTGAAGAAGAAATGGAAATGGATATTTATGTGTTTAAAGAGAGTAGGGTTCCTTCGTTTGGTTGAAGGAAAAGATGAGATCGATAGGGGGGTCTGTTCTTTTGTCACAAACGGCTGTTGATGGGTGTGTCTTGTGTTGAACGACTAAAGGTTAAAGATGAAGGGCAGACCATTTTTTGTTGGGTCTCTCTGTTCAAACGCTGAAGAAGAAGATGCAACGCTTGGAGGTGGGGAGGACTGTTGTGTATTGCAGCGGTAAGCTTCCTCTTAAGGATCTAGGTCTTAGGTTGTGTCTAAGAATGTGTATTAAAGGTGAGTAAATAGGTTTTTTAGGGTATTGGGTTTAATGGGTATTGGGCCTGTCTTGTTTGAGCCAAGTCTGAATTGGGTCCTAAGACTCTAAAATTATTGTTCAAAATCATAGCTAAATTTTCTTAATATAAGATAACTATACTACATAATGCGAAACTAATTCTAATTAATTAAACTAAACTATATTAAAATATGAACTATTATATTTATTTTTTATATTTTCAAGATTATATAAAGTACTATTTTTTGTATTTTTTTAATTTTATGAAAGGTACATAAAATAAAAATATTTTTTTTGTAATTTTTATTTTGTGACGAAATAAAATAAAATAGTCAAAGCTAGTTGAAATAACTATATCAGACCTAAACTAAATATTTAAATGCTAAAATGTGTAAAATCTTGAGGAGGGTAAAAAATTACATGTCTACACGCATAATGAACATATTTTCACTTCAAAACCATGTGATCTCCCATAACTCACATAAGAAATAATATATAAGCTTACTCAACAATATGCACTTTTCATCCTTTATTACCACCCCACACTTAAACTCTTGCTCGTCCTCGAGCAAATTAAAATTAAGCGCATAGGCAAGAATTGCCTTTAAAAACGTACTCAAGCATCACATCAATGATAATGGTTTATATCAACGCTTAGAACCTAACATATGCACTCTTCATATATTTCCTCAAGTTATAAAATCATGCCAAGATTATTTAAAATATTAATATAACTCTTTCTAACATCCTTGCCTCAAAACTTGACTCTAATGCATTCCACATTATGACTCGCCGTTCGTGCCAACTCAAAAATCAAAGTCTCTACCAATCATTTGCAAATCATGTGCCCCACCGACAAGCCATATAGAGAAAGTAGTCCACATACTCAATATAAGTTCAAGTATAGTTTAAACACTCAAATATAGAAAGAATTTGCTCACTCTCACAAAGAAACTCTTATGCCAACCAAGTTAGTACCATAGGCTTGCTCGTAATGTAAGTCTCTACTAATTTAAGCTCGTAAATTATAACGACCCGGCCGGTCGTTTCATGAGTTTCAGCCCCATTTCTCCTTTTTCTACTTTCTTATATGTTGTTCAGCTATATTTTACAATATCGTGCTGGTTGTTCTGTGCTTGGAGTTGTCTTGGAGTGGAATGAGATACTTAGTCCTTAATTTTGAAGCTTAAATTAGAAAAATCAACCGGATATTGACTTATGTGTAGAGTATCTCATATTTGAATTCAGATGGTTTGGATAGCTTCGTTAGGTGATTTTGAACTTAGGAATGTGTTTAGAATGTAAATTGGAGGTCCTTGGTAGATTTAGGATTGAATTGGCAAAATTAAAAATTTGACATTTTTCGGTCGGTAGCGAAAATCTTGATATTCGGGTCAGAATAAAATTACGAAAATTGGAGTAGGTCCGTTGTGTCATTTTTGATGTGTGTGCAAAATTTCAGGTCATTCAGATAAGGTTTGATATGTTCTGGCATCGTTTGCAGGATTTAGAAGTTTGGAAAGCTTAGGCTTGAATCCAAGGGTGATTTGGTATTTCGAAGTTGTTTTGAGTGTTCCGAAGGTTGGAATTGTCACACCTCCTTTTTCCTACCCCACAAAGAATATAAGGGAGTTTCTTCCAATTTAAGTGACAACCGAAACAGGATTATTTAAATTAAAATCAGAGTCGCCACTTGGGATAATTTATGGTGTCCCAAGTCACAGGTTCCCGAATCGAGGAAAATTTGACTCTATTTATGTCTGCGAAACACAGAAATACGGGTAATGAATTTTGTTAATCCGGAAAAAGGTGTTAGGTATTCCCGGGTTTCGTAGTTCTAGCACGGGCCCTTTGATCATACTTGGCTTATTAAAATTATCTAATTACTCATTCTAGAACCGAGGTGCTTTTGCCTCTTTTAATTAAGAAATTATCTTGAAACAAGTCACGCATATGTGTACACATTTATTTGGCGCGTCAAAACTATGTCACGCGAATGTGTCCACAATTAATAAAGTTTTATTATTATTAAGAAGGTTCAGCGGAAGTTGCGCGAATACATACTCCAGTTTTGTTTTTAGAATCGTAATCGTGTCACGCGAACATGTACACAACCACGATGGTATATTAAACGTGCCTAAAATCAAACTATGAGCATCATTTTAAATATCTAAGTCGTAAAATTAATACGAGGGCCATAGAGATTAAATTATGGACGGCACACCTCGTTCGAAAGGACTACATTTAATTAAAAAGGACTATATTAATAACAAATTATTATTACTGCAAAAGTTTGGTCGTAGTTGCGCGAACGCATACCCCAATTCGGTTTTTAGAATTGTGATTATGTCACGCGAACGTGTACACAGTTACGATTGTATTTTTTTAACACGCGCCTAAAGGCTTTTCTGCGAGTGTTCATTTCTAATAACTAGTTATAAAATTCGTGAGGCCATGGGTGATTTAATCAAGATGGCACACCTCATTCTATTTTAAAGAAAAGAACTACGGATATTTATGTCTAAAACTAATTTGCAAATCAGGAATCACAACTATATGCCTAAAGTGAGGTACGAAATTCAAGTGTTCTAAAAGTAATAATGAAGTTCCCTTTTTTTAATAAGAGGCGATGGGTCACAACCAAGATATTTAAAATTACTACAAGCCTTTAAGCCACTGAACTATTGGGCCAAATGAAAACATATCATATTGCTTAACAGCCATATTTGGAAACTGCTGGGCTTGAAGTCAAGCCCATACACAAAGGATACAAGAAGGGGAATTCCTAGTTCTGGTCTAGACCAAATTATCCTTATTTAACTTTGACTCAAAAAACTTTCCACTGGCCCAAAATGAAAGCAATCCTTAATGACCTACATAACCTACTTCAATAAAATAACTACATGCATCCTTAGGCCCAAGGCAAATAAAACCATTTGAATTAGCTAATTAACAAATGACCATAATCCACAATAACAGCCTAAAAGGACAATCCCACAAAGGAATCTTGAGAATATTGAAGCAGGGTAACACAAAGGGAACATATGATTATTATCACATTATTTCTAGAATTACTCGGATATTAGTCACCTAATAAGAAGATAAACATAAACTATTAACTATTTTATGTAATAATAAATCGTTACCACTACAACTGAAGATCATCAAACCAATCGCGACCCTGTGATTAACAAAACATCACACTGGACGGGTTTTTCAAATCAAGTCAAAAAATGAAGCTTACGTGCTCCAAACAGGTTCTAGTAATATCATGTTACAAATTGCCTTTTTGAAAGACAATACGAAAGAAGTATTGTAACCAACTAAGCTCCAAAAGACTCTAACAAAGGGGAGGGAAATCAAGCATAACAGGGAACATTTAACATGTATACACTTAGGCTAGATTCTAGTTACCTGAAAAATGTAGGAAAACAGGATAAGAGCAATAAGAAAATTAGAATCTAAGTGGTAAACTCCACACATTCAAATGGCATCCAAGAATAAGGTGATACACAATCCAGACTTAATACACAGGACTCAAAGGCCAGGAAAATTTTAGCTTACATAGCTGGATATTGAAACAAAAAAAAAGAAAGTCAGAAGTTCAGCAAGAGTAGATCAGCAACTCAAGAGAGAATCAGATTCAGCTTCTTCAAACCCTTCTTAACCCAGAGAGACCAAAAATCCCTCGAACAAACTCATAAGTTCTTACTAACCCAGAAGACCAAAGCATAATTCCAACCAGTTTTAACCAAAATAATGTAAGAACTTTTAGTATTTTTCAGGGTTCAAAAAATCTGTCTGTGTTTGGTGTGATTTTGATTAAAGTTCGGCCGCCGCCGTGAGGTTATTTCCAGTAGTGGAATACGGTGGAAACGACAAAGTGTAGAAAGGCGGCTAGGGTTTGATGTTCCTAAGTTATGAAAGATGGAGAAAGAGCCTGGGTCTCATGGTTTGAGGAGATGGGGTGGGGGTGAAGAACCGTTTTAGGACATTTAAATACTAAGGGATCCTTAGTTCCAAGCCGTTGGATCTTAGAAAATGAACGGCTGAGATCAAATGCCTCTAAACGACATCGTTTGGTATCGGACGGGGCTAGACCGGTTTAGAGGGACTCGGCTGGGTCAGACTGGGTGAGATTTAGCTGAAACTTTGGGCTTTGGCCCAATAAATTAAATACATTCCCCTTTTATCCAATTTTTTTATTTTCCCCTATTTTGTTTTGTTTTTTTCTTTTCCTTTAATTAAAAAACCAAATTAAAAACCTAAATTAATCTAAATTTAAAAACTAACCAATTTCCTAGACTTTATAAAATTCCTTGATCCTAAATTAAAAGAGAAGAAACTACTGTTATAAAATTAAAGCTAAACAACAATGCGAAAATGAACCACTTTGCGATTTTTATTTTTTAATAAAACATGTAATTAACTAACTAACCTTAGAAATATAACAATCACAACCTAAATGCAATGCATGGTATTTTTGGTATTTTTCGTAATTTAAATAAAAGTAAACATGCACATAAAGGCAAACAATTTAACAAAAAATATCCTAGAAAATTCTATAAAATGGCAAATAACTGGAAAAAAATCTATTTCCTTAGATTTTATAGGAAAAATTCATATAGGGCAAAAATCACGTACTCACAGCTACCCCTCTTTGCCCGAAAACACGAAAAGTTTTCTTGCAAAGTTAAAGTGAGTGGATATGAGCGATTTTTGCCCGTTTGAATACTCCGTCGGAAATATTTTTGAAAGATTTGACCGCACCTTGCTCCCAAGGTTGCCTACATATCCTTGGCTATAAAGGAATCAGGCCAGTTTAGTTCGGAAAGTTTTGGTAGGTGGGACTACCGGGAAGCTATGATTTCACTACTGCTGCTATTGCTCGCAGAAGTCCTTATTACACAGAGACAAAGTGAAAACAAGCTAGGCTAAACTATGATCTATGAATTACAAGAATCCTATCTACCATCTTCAAATTTGGTCTTGCTGCTTCTATAGTTTTGTTGTACATCTTGAACTGTCAACCTGTACTTTCGAGGTGAATTTTTGTTGTTGCTAACGCGACTTGAATTCTGAGGTGAATTCCCTTGTTCTCCAAGTGGGTGCCTGATTACCAAAAACTTGAATTGTATTCCCTTGTTCTCCAGGTGGGCGTCTGATTGCCAAAACTTGAAATGTATTCCCTTGTTCTCCAGGTGGGCGCCTGATTGCCAAAATTTGAAATGTATTCCCTTGTTCTCTAGGTGGGTGCCTGATTGCCAAAAACTTGAAATGTATTCCCTTGTGCTCCAAATGGGCGCCTGATTGCCAAAACTTGAAATGTATTCCCTTGTTCTCGAGGTGGGCGCCTGATTGCCAAAATATGAAATGTATTCCCTCGTGCTCCAGTGGGCGCCAGATTGCCAAAACTTGAAATGTATTCCCTTGTTCTCCAGGTGGCGCTTGATTGCCAAAAACTTGAACTGTATTCCCTTGTTCTCCAGGTGGGTGCCTGATTGCCAAAAACTTGAACTGTATTCCCTTGTTGTCCAGGTGGGTGCTTGATTGCCAAAACTTAAAATGTATTCACTTGTTCTCCAGGTGGGCGCCTGATTGTCAAAACTTAAAATGTATTCCTTTGTTCTCCAAGTGGGCGCCTGATTACCAAAACTTTAAATGTACTCCCTTGTTCTCCAGGTGGGCGCTTGATTGCCAAAACTTTAATTGTATTCCCTTATTCTCCAGGTGGACGCCTGATTGCCAAAACTTTAACTGTATTCCCTTATTATCCAAGTGGGCGCCTGATGACCAAAACTTGAACTGTATTCCCTTGTTCTGCAGGTGAGCATCTGATTACCAAAGCTTGAATTATATTCTCTTGTTCTCCAGGTGGGCGCCTGATTACAACAAAATAGACAAAAACCAAGAAACTTTTCTGCCCTATTTTTGTATCTGGGCACATCTGTGAGTGTTAATTGAATCATTTTACCCAATATCTCTGAGTATTTAAAAGATATATCCCATTATCCAGGAGAGTCCTGAAAACTTCAATTTAAATATCATCTTAAGAGTAACAACTTTAAAGCTAAATTATATTTCTTAAAGATAGAACTTACGCTAAATCTTGTTATATATGAAGGTCTTAAAACTAAGTCCCATTATCTAGGAGGGTCCTGAAAATTTCAAATTGAATCTCATCCTGAGAATGAAAACTTCAAACCAACTTATATTTCCTCAAGGTAGAGCTTATGCTAGATCTTGTTACTTAATTAATGTTTTACATTTTAACTAAGTCCCATTGTCCAGGAGGTTCCTGATAACTTCAAATTAAATCTCATTATCCAGGCGGGTCTTGCGAATTTACGGTCGAACCTGTTCGGTACATGCTTTCCTTACGGAGGATTCCTCCGGAACAAACGAGATTTCATGCCCCTGTTTCAATAAAAGAAAACTTTATCAGTTTGAAAAATGTGGTGGTTAGTTTGTGGCATTCTTTCTGAAGGTGGCCTTTCCATTGCGTGCTTTGTTCTAACTGGCTACTTTGAACTGGCCAAGAATTGTTGGACTTTCTAACCGAAACTCAACCACAGGACCCTGAATGACCCGAGTGCTCTACACCTAACCCGCTGTTCTACATTTTTGCCCTTCCTAACTGAACCTCTTCCACAAAATTTCCAAACCATTCGATCAATGAAGTTTTCACTGACACCTTATTTTTCACTTTGCATCATGCCATCACTAGTATGTTTTGGCCGCACTTTGCTTTGTGCAATTTGGAAATTGGTATTAAGCTTTGAAATCCTTTCTTACGTGCTTAAACAAAGCTGGCATTGGAAAAACCTTAGAGAAATAAACCCAAAAGAAATTAAATGCAATGACTTCGAGAGTTACGAATAAAGAAGAAAATCCAAAACTGGATGACTGTTTGAGGGAGAAAAGGAAGGAGAATTATCTGAGTGAGGCAGCTGGAACCAATGATCATGACATACATTTCAGATTAATTAGCCCAGCCAATTCATCCTATCACCTTTCAGTTGCCATACTTTATGCCCCGGGATTCTCCATAACCCAATCTCTTCGCCAAGTCAGTGACCTTTTTCGGCTTGTGGTGCCCTGAAGGGTTTTCACCAACAAACCTCTCTCATTTGCTCAACTCTCAACTCATTGTCTCCTTACGGTGCCCGTGAAGGTTTTCACTGATAAGACTCTCTCATTTTAATTTCTCTCATCTTACCATCACCCAACGGTGCCCGCGAGGGTTTTCACCAATAAGACTCTCTCATTTGTTCATTTTCCTTGTGCAGAACGGAGTGTTGCCCCTAATGCGAATCGTAGATCTATATTGCTTGACTTGGAATTCTCAAATATTGGTCAGAAGGTAATTCTTTGGACCGTAATGTGAGCTTTTGGATGGGGTTATAAAGAAAGGGTAAATGCTCAAAACCACTTGAATGGGTTCACAATTACAACTTTTGGAATCAGACCTTTTATAGAGCCACAACTTCTGCCCCAGTTTCTTTATCTGGGGGCTTTTGAATTTTGGTTTGATGGGACCGAATTGTGAGGCTGCCTACGTATCCTTAAAAGGAATCAGGTCAAACGTAGTTCGTGGCATCAGAATTGCTTTGTTTTTGTTACTTTTCTCTTTTCCTTTTTCTTTCTCTCTTTTTTCCTTTTATTTACTCTTTTTCCATTCTTTTCTTTCTCTTTTCTCTTCTCTTTTTATATTTTCTGTATCTGTATTACTAACTTTTCTTCTAATTCCAAAGGAGGGGTATGAAAGAAAGTAAATAAGGTTCAAGAGGGGTAACAAAGGATAAAGTGTTTAGATAACAGAATAAAATACCTTCATCATTCCAATCTTTGAAACATGCCAAGTACAAACAACACAATTCAACGCATAAGAATTGATAGACATATCTACGCATTTGCCTTCTATATTTGTTAAATACAAAGTACCATTGGACAACACTCTCATTACGATGAACGGCCCATGCCAATTTGGGATGAACTTGCCTTTTGCTTCAGCCTGATGCGGAAGGATGCATTTCAATATTTGCCAACCCACTTTAAATTTCTAGGGACACACCTTTTTGTTGTAAGCTCTTGCCATTCTCTTTTGATACAACTAGCCATGACACACTGTTGCCAATCTTTTTTCGCAATCAGACTTAATTACTCCAAATAGGTTTTGACCCACTCACCATTATCAATTTCGGCTTCAGCAACAATCCGAAGAGATGGAATTTCAACTTTTGCGGGTATCACTACTTCAGTACCACATACCAATAAATAAGGAGTTGCGCCAACTAAAGTGTGAACGGTAGTGCGATAACCTAGCAAAGCAAAAGGCAACTTCTCATGCCATTGCCTAGAACCTTGCACCATTTTCTGAAGTATCTTCTTTATGTTCTTGTTGGCTGCCTTGACAGCTCCATTTGCCTTGGGGCGATACGGAGTGGAATTCCGATGCGTAATCTTAAATTGTTGGCATACTTCTTTCATCAAATGACTATTAAGATTAAAACCATTATCTATGATGATTATATTTCGGATTTCGAACCGACAAATGATATTTGAATGAACAAAGTCGACCACTACCTTCTTGGTCACAGATTTGAAAGTTTTAGCTTCAACCCACTTAGTGAAATAGTCAATGGCCACCAGAATGAACCTGTGTCCGTTTGATGCTGCAGGCTCAATTGGTTTAATGACATCCATGCCCCATGCAACAAAGGGCCACGATGCAGACATTGTGTGGAACTCATATGGCAGAGAATGAATTAAGTCTCTGTGTACCTGGCATTGATGACACTTATGCACAAAGCTGATGCAATCTCATTCCATGGTGAGCCAATAATACCCCGCTCGAAGAATCTTCTTTGCTAGAACATATCCGCTCATATGCGGCCCACAAACTCTGAAATGTACCTCGGTCATGATAGTCGTGGCTTGCTTAGCATCGATGCACCTCAATAGCCCAAGATCTGGAGTTCTTTTGTACAAAATTTCCCCGCTCAAGAAAAACCCACTAGCCAAATATCGAATTATTCCCTTTTGATCACATGTTGCTTGTATCAGATATAACCTTATCCTGGTATTCCTTGATATCATGGAACCATGGTTTACCATCAATCTCCTCCTCAACCACATTACAACAGGCATACTGATCACGAACTTGAATATGCAAAGGGTCGACATAAGATTTGTCCAGATGGTCCAACATTAATGTCAAGGTAGCCAAAGAATCGAAAACCTCATTATGGATCCTTGGAATATGCCTGAACTCTATTGATCAAATCCGTTGACAAAGATCATGCAAACATCGTCGATATGGTGTGAGCTTTAAATCCCGTGTCTCCCATTCTCCTTGAATCTGGTGCACCAGAAACTCCGAGTTTCTCAAGACCAAGACTTCCTAGACTCTCATGTCTACAGCTAACCTCAATCCCAAAATGTATGCCTCGTACTCAGCCATGTTGTTGGTATAATAGAAACGAAGCTGGGCCGTAACAGGGTAGTGATGCCCTGTTTCAGAAATAAGCACGACCGCTATTCTAACACCTTTCATGTTAGCAACTCCATCAAAGAAAAGTTTCCAACCTAGTTTTTAACTTGGTCCACCTCGTCAATATGTATCACCTCTTCATCGAGAAAATAAGTTCTCAATGGTTCATACTCTTCATCGACTGGGTTCTCGGCCAATCCTTGGGCTTTCATTGCGGTCCGAGTCACATAGATAATGCCAAACTCTGTGAGCAAGATCTGCCACATTGCAAGTCTTCTTATGGGCATACGCTTCTAAAAGATATACTTTAGAGGATCCAGGCGAGAAATGAGGTAAGTAGTGTAAGACGACAGATAATGCTTCAATTTTGTGCCATCCAAGTCAGGGTGTAACATGTCCTTTCAAGGGGAGTGTACTTAACCTCATTGGATGTGAAATTCTTGCTGAGATAATAGATGGCTTGCTCCTTCCTGCCAGTAATGTAATGTTGACCCAATACGCAGCCAAACGAATTGTCCAAAACTATCAAATAAAGAATTAAAAACCTCACGGGTTCTGGCAGGACCAACACAGGTGGGTTTTAAAAGTATACCTTGATCTTATCGAATGCCTCCTGGCACCTATCAGTCCATTTGACCACAACATCCTTTTTCAGCAACTTAAAGATTGGCTCACAAGTTGTCATGAGTTGAGCAATAAACTTGCTAATGTAGTTTAAACGCCCGAGCAAACTCATAACCTCAATTTTATTCCTTGGAGGTGGCAATTCTTGGATAGCTTTGATCTTTGATGGGTCCAAATCAATGCCTTGATGACTGGCTATAAATCCCAACTGTTTTTTGAATGGAACACCAAATGCGCACTTGGCAAGGGTTAAGCTTAAGACTGTACCTGCGGAGCCTTTGGAAAAAATTCCTCAAATCTCTGACATGGTTGGCTTGTTACTTTGACTTTATGATCACATCATCCACATAAACCTCAATATCCTTATGTATCATGTCATAGAACACAATAGTCATTGCCCTCATGTAAGTTGCCCCTGTGTTCTTCAAACTGAATGACATTGCCCGATAGCAATAAGTCCCCCATGGTGTGATGAATGTGGTTTGTTCTGCATCCTCCTCATCCATCAAGATCTAGGTGGTATCTCGAATAGCAATCCACAAAAGAACCAATCTCATACTTGGCATAGTTGTCAATCAAAATGTGGTTATTTGGCAATGGAAAATAATCCTTTGGACTTGGTTTGTTGAGATCGCGGTAATCAATAAATACCCTGATCTTGTCGTCCTTCTTTGGAACTAGAACCACATTATCTAACTAGGTGGGGTATCATATGACTCGAATGACCTTTTCGTCCAACTATTTTGTGATTTCTTGCTTGATCGTCACACTCATGTCGGTTTTGAACTTCCTTAACTTCTGCTTGACGGGAGGGAATGCTGGGTCTGTGGCAATTTGTGAACTACCAAGTCAGTACTTAGACCCGGCATGTCATCATATAACCATGAAAAAATGTCTTTATATTCGAACAGTGCCTTGATTATTTCCAAGTATACGCTTTTCTTGGTTCCCTAATATTATCTGAATCCCCTAAATTGATTGCTTCAGTTTCATTCAGATTATGCTTGGGTTTTTCTTCAAAGTGACTTAGCTCTTTACTAATCATATTCTATTTCATCATCACACTCTGTTTCTTGGATTATTATTTCAGAGTTAGATTGACTTTTAATACTTGGTCGAAGATTCCTCATACATGTCATATCATTGAAACCAGTATAAAAAGAATTGTACAAAGAAAGAAGAAACAAAAAGATGACACTATTAGGATTAATGGAAAAAGGAAATTGCATTTCATTGAAAATAAAGGATAGAAGGGTTTGTACATCAAAACAGACAAAAAATAAAATCTAAATTACAACGCTGGGATAATTCAGATTAAACAGAAAGGAAAATAAAGCGAACTACCAAAACTCCTTCCGGGTAGGGAGATGAGTAGCATCCCAATTGTTAAGCTTCACTTTTATCCCAATAAACTACACATCCGCCTTGCTAGACCATTCCCCAGTTTCTACCATTTTCACCTCATCGAACAGACTCTGGAACCTTTTAACCAATTATTGATCAAAATCAACCACAGGCTTTGGAACTGTTGCTACTGGACACTTCACGACTCCCGCCTTGATGAAAGACCTGGAAAGATGTAGGACTGGCTTAGGGAGTGACCATACCCTCTTTTTCTGCTTTCTAGCCTTCTTCACATCATCCCTTGTAGGCTTGAACCCCAAACCAAATGTACCCAGATTTTCACACAAGGACACTGGCTGCACGATACCTTGCAGAGATGCGCCCAGACCCTTGCCTAGCACAAAACCAATTTTCAACATTTTAGTTTCTATCATGGCAGTTGCAGAAGCTAGCTTTGGGCCCTGAATGTATTCTCCTTCTGGAACCTTTTCAACTGAAATCGTCTCGGAGACCTGATAGACCCACGACCCCTTATCTTTCTCAACTTCAATAAATGGGACAAATGTGTCATTGAAAGCACATAAATTCTCATCGCCATGCATGACGGTTTCTTATCTATCCCACTCGAACTTCACCATCTGGTGTAGAGAAGATGGGACTGCCTTGGCAACATGTATCCAAGGCCTTCCCAACAATAAATTGTAAGAAATAGCCACATCAAGTACTTGGAACTCCATGGTAAATTCAACTGGTCCTATTGTCAACTCGAGCATGATGTCACCAATAAAGTCTTTACCCCTGCATCAAAACCTCGAACATATATACTGTTCTTGTGAATCCTCTCATCGTCGACTTTTAACTTATTCAGAGTGGAGAGAGGGCAGATGTTTGCAATGGAACCATTGTCAACCAATAACCTTGTGACTACATATCTTCACATTTCACTATGATGTAGAGGGCCCGATTATGTTCTGTACCATCTAGAGGCAAATCGTCATATGAGAATATGATCCTGTTAGACTCAAATATCTTATTGGCAATCTTCTCCAAATGCTTCACTATGATTTTGTCAGGGACATAAGCTTCGTTCAGAATCTTCATCAAGGCCTGGCGATGCTCATCTAAATGGATCAACAATGATAGCAAAGAATTCTGATCAGGAGTCTTTCTTAACTGCTCCATGATGGAGTAATCTTGTACCTCCCTTTTTCTCAAAAACTCCTCCACTTCTTCTTCAGTCACTGGTTTCTTCACTAGAATTGGATTGTCTATGAGTATTTTAGCTTTCCTTAACTCTTCTGGGGCAAAGCATCTCCCCGACCGAGTTAAACCCTGGACCTTGTTGACTTTTTCTTTCACTTCCTTCACCTTATAGGTCACTATCACTCATTTATAGTTCCATGAGACAGTTTTGCTGTTATCTACCGGTAGTTAGGTCATAGGTTTGATAATGATAGGGTCCATGCGAGCACCCTCCATAATTATGATTGGTTTACTTGCAGCCCCCGGCACGATCACCTTTGGCTTTTCTTGCTTTGCTACAACATCCCTTGGGGGACCCTTTTTGATTACCATAAATGGCTTATCATTTGGCATGCTCGACTTGTCCACGAATCCTTCTACTATCGAGGAGGTTTCTTTTGTGACAACCGGGTCCTTGACCGACTTACTTTCACTAGATCGGATCATCATGACAAATTGTGAAGGCTTCTTGGCTTTCTATATTTGTGCACTATCTCAATCATGTGAGTTCAGCATGTGCTGGAAATGGGTTCTGGTTGATATTGGGTGTTTCTGGGCTGTGGACCACAATCTGGTTCGTATCAGTGAGCTCTTGGATGTCGTTTCCAAGTGCCAACACTTTTTTGTGTCATATCTCAGAGTGTAAGAATAATATGCACATCGGAGAGAGTAATCCAGGTTCTTTTGAGGGAGGTTTGGTAGTTTTGACTCAATTGGCCTTAGAACATCCAACTGCCTCAACCTTTGAAATAGGCAGGTATAAGACTCCCCAAGAGGGTAAAGTTTTCTTTCGCTGCAAACTTTTATTTTTTAATTCTGGATTGGCCTAAAAGTTTGGACCAATAGTGTTTCAATATGTTTGTGGAGGTGGGTAAGGGTTTCGTGGAGCTGGTGCACGCCATTGCGGGTGAGGAGGGGGTTGAGTATATGACTGTTCGTGATGGGCATTATATTGGGACATCCTAATTAGATACTAAGACTCTGGTGGTGGGGAAGTAGTGTTGGGGTGGATTATATGGAGTTGGGGTATAGGTTTGAAAATGGGGTTGGGGTTTGGGTGTAGTGGGTAGGAGAATCCCCCGAGCCATGCCGCGATCCTGAAATGACCATAGTGACATCCTCTTTCTTCTTTTTCCCAAGCATGCCTCCGGTTCCATTCTGGATTGCTTGCGTAGTTGCTACAAAAATAGGGGTAGCTGGTAGAGAAGGGTATGGGTTGTTCTGGTTGGTGGAGCCTGTATGGTTTGGGAAGTAGTGCCATGATAGTGTTGATAAGGGTTGAAGCCTGGGATGAGTTGCGGGGATGAATCAGCAGCGGGAGGTTCTTGGGATTGAGCTAGTGGTGGGATGAAATTAGGGTTGGCGGGGTATGACGGTGGAGGATGCCCTTTCATCTATGCCTGGTACATTTAAGCTATCTGATGCTTCAACTTATGTAACTCCTCTTTTAGTCTCGATTTAGTTTCCTCCACCTCCCTCGGTGGATCAATAATGCTTGCATCAGTCATGATCAACTTGTCTTTGGACCTGGTGTTGTACAAGTGAGTTGCTAGAATGCCACACAAACTAACCACCTTCCTGTTACTCAATGACAATAGCAGACTTGTCAGCATTAAAGATTTAACAGATAGGCAGCCACACATTTGGAATGCAATGCACCTACATAGTTAAAGCTTCTATCGTGCATTTGAACGGCTGCATGCTTCATCTCGGCTTTTAACTAACTCTTCACATTTTGAGCTTTTCTCTTCTCTCTCTTTTCTCGTTTTCAATCACTATTGGCCTTTTCCACTGATTTTTGTTGCCTCCCTTTATTTTACCCTTGTTTTTCCATTATTTCTTTCCATTCAATTTCTTTTACTTTTTTTCTCTCTTCTTTTTCTTTTTCATTCATTTTATGGTTATGATCGAATCCTATGGGGATTGCCTATGTATCATAGTGCCGCATGAATAAGATCATTACGTAGTTTAGGGAACATGTGCAAAATGAAATAAATAAAAAGAAGCATTTTTTTGTATGACGACCCGGCCGTTCGTCTTAAGAATTAATACCCGATCCCCTATTAACTGCTTCCCCTAAGTTCATTTCTGCTATTTTGGTTTGCCGGGACGTTCGGTGTTAGATTTTGGAGAGTTTTGGGACACTTAGTCCCTAAATGAGAATTTAAGAGTTGAAAAATGGCCCATAATCAGAGCAGTATAAAGACAGCCTCGGAATGGAAAACCGATGGATCTGTTAGCTCCGTCAGGTGATTTTAGGGTTGGGAGCGTCCGGAATGTATTTTGGAGGTCCGTAGCTCATTTAGGCTAGAGATGTCGAAGTTTGAATTTTTGAAGTTTTCGATCCGACAGTGAATTTTTGATCTGAGGGTCGGAATGGAATTCCGGAAGTTACAGCAACTCCGTCATGACATTTGGGATGCGTGTGCAAAATTTTAGGTCATCCGGACATGTTTTGGTTAGGTTTTGATCGAAAGCGTATTTGGAAGAAATTTGAAGTTTTTAGGGTTGAATCATTGATTAAATCGGGTTTCCGATGTTGTTTTAGGTGTTTTAAGGATTGGTACAAGTTCGAATAAGGTATTAGGTGGTATTGGTGCTTTTGGTTGAGGTCCCGGGGGCCTAGGGATGATTTCGGGTGGTTAACAGAGAAAGTTTTTAAGTGTTGCAGCTACTAGTATTTTCTCTTCTAGTATTTTCGCTTCTGCAGTTTGGGAACCACAGAAGCGGAGATGCAAAAGAGGCTTCCTCATCGCAAAAGCGAGTTTAGGCATCTTCTCAGGAACCATAGAAGCGGTCCCTATTTTGCATAAGCGGGACCGCATAAGCGGAGTGTGTATTGCAGAAGCGAAGTCTGGTCCTTTAAGTGAAAACTGTAGAAGCGGCTCGTGGTTCGCAGAAGCGGGACCGCAGAAGCAGTCCCTTGTCCGTAGATGCGTAAATGTCTGTTCAGAAATAGTAAATTCGAGGGTTAAGTTTCAAAAGTTAGAAAACCAATTGAGAGCTCGGGAGAGGGCGATTTTTAGAGGTTTTTGAAGAGAAGATTATTGGGTAATATTTTCCTAACCCTATTTAGTTGTATTCCATCAATATCTAGCTTAATCCATCATCTAATTTCGAATTTGGGATCAAAAATTGGGAAAACTTCTTAAACCAAACTATTGAGTTTTGAGTGAGCATTTGACCTCCGATTTGGAGATTTTTATATGGTTAGACTCGTGAGAGTACGAGGGTTCTGAAAATGTGAAAATTATTTGATTCCGAGGTGTTATCTTGAGGGGCATTTTGGTCATTTTGCCTATTTTTGTGCCCTAGCTTTAAATTTAATAGTGGAACCAGTTGTTTGCAATATTATTTATGATATATAATTGAATTGAATAGATTTGGGCTATTTGGAGTCGGATACGCAAATGTGTGGTTCCTAGTTGATTATTGTGCCGGTTCGAGATAAGTGGCTTGTCTAACCTTGTGTGGGGGTCCTTTCCCTTTAGGATTTGTTATTTGGTATTTTGAGTGCTTTGTATGCGAGGTGACGAGCGCGTACTTGAGCCAATTGTTAAAAAATCTGGTTTTTACTTAAGATATTGAGATTGAGTTTCTTTCATATTTGCTTTATTCTACTTGCAATTTTAACCTGTGCTAGATTAGGAAAGCATGTTAGTTGATTTAACTTGCCTAATTGCTTAAGTTGCCTTGACTGTACTACGTGAAGCATGCTAGGCCAGTACCACCTGTTGTTTGTCTTTTGAACTTCATTTCTGTGCATCTTCTGGTTGTGATTGCGTATTTCTATTCGGACTACGGATGTGGGATTCCAATAGCTCCCCCTTGTTTGTTTACTTTGGGACTACAGGTTCGATTCCCGGTAGATCCCCTTGCACTTTTACTTTGGGACTACGGTTTAGATTCCCGATAGATCCCCCCTTCACTTTTACTTTACGACTGCGGGTTAGATTCCCGATAGATCCCCCTTGCACTTTTACTTTGGGACTGCGGGTTAGATTCCCGATAGATCCCCCTTGCACTTTTACTTTGGGACTGCGGGTTAGATTCCCGATAGATCCCCCTACATATTGATGGTTGGACTACAGGACGGTATCCCGGGAGATCCTTCGAATTTACATATGTGATGGACTACGGGACGGTATCCCGGGAGATCCACTGGACAGACGAGAAAAAGGACTACAGGACGGTATCCTGGGAGATCCTCATTGTTATCACTAGTATTGAGATGTACACATTCCGTGTTTACTTTGTTCATTGTGTAGTTGTTATTGCCTTGTTAACCTGTCTTATCTCACTGTTGTGCTCATTATTATTTCTATTTATTTCATACTGTTAATTTATTATTATATTTTTACCTCAGTAGGGCCCTGACCTTCCTCGTCACTACCCAACCGAGGTTAGGCTTGGTACTTACTGAGTACCGCTGTCGTTTACTCATGCCCCTTATGCGCATGTTTTTCATGTGTAGATCCAGGTTCCTCCACCCAGGTGTACTATCATAGAGACAGAGAGATCTAGTAGAGACTTCAAGGTATACTTGCAGCGTCCGCAGACTGAAGAGTCTCATTCCTTATTCTATCTGTAGTGTTTATATTCTATCATACTTTTGATGTAGACATTCTGGAGATTAGAGCATTTATAGTATTTCTTTTAGCCTGTATTTCCCATGAGTTTCCGGGTTTTGGTATTGAGTTGTAGACTTCCGCATTTATTCTGAGTTGTATAGGCCGAGCGGCCTTATATGCAGTTATTATTTTAATATGTTCAGTTCTAATTAATTATTCCGCAAGTTAGGCTTACCTAGTTATAGGGACTAGGTGCCATCACGACATGTTCATGGAGGGTGAACTGGGGTCGTGACAAGTTGGTATTAGAGCTCTAGGTTCATAGGAGTAACAGAACATAGGCCGGTTTATTAGAGTCTCGCTGATCGGTACGGAGACGTCTGTATTTATCTACGAGAGGCTATGTAACTGTTTAGGAAAATCTTCATTTCATTTGAATTCCTTGTCGTGCGATATTTTTGACATCAATTCTAAACTTCTGTCTTCTATTCTCTCACAGATGGTGAGGACACATGCTACACGAGATGACCAGGCACCCGCGCCCCCTGCTGCAGCCGTCAGAGGCTGGGGCCGGGGTAGAGGTCGAGGACACGCACGTGGTGCAGCCAGAGCACCTGCGCGAGCTGCCACCGAGGTACCACTAGCAGATTCAGTCGGAGCCCAGGCACCTGGCACACCTACTACTGCTACTACTACTCCAGCGCTCCAGGAGACTTTGGCTCAATTCATGAGCATGTACACTACCTTAGCTCAGGCAGGGTTGCTTCCACTTGCCACAGCCACATCCCAGGCCGGGGGAGGAGCACAGACTCCTACCGTCCGCACTCCTGAGCAGCAAGTGCAGGTTGAGCAGGCTCCCGAGATTATTCCCATACCGCCTGCAACTCCAGTTCAGCCCGAGGATGGGTCATCTGCTATAGAGGACGAGCAGCGGAGACTTAAGAGGTTTAAGAAATATGATCCCCCAGTGTTCAGTAGACTAGCATCAGATGATGCCTTGGGATTTTTGGAGGAGTGTCATCGTATTCTTCGTACTATGGGCATAGAGGAGTCCAGCGGGGTTTCTTTCACTGCTTTTCAGCTTTGGGGATCCACCTATGATTGGTGGCGCACTTATGAGTTAGACAGTCCAGTCGAGGCTGCTTCATTGACTTAGACCCAATTCTCGTATATGTTCATGAGAAAGTTTGTTCCCCAGAGTCTTAGGGATGTATGGCGCGCAGAGTTTGAGCATTTGCGCCAGGGTGCTATGACAGTCTTAGAGTACGCCATCTGTTATACCAGGTTGGCCAGGCATGCACCGACTTTGGTTACTACAGTTCGAGAGAGAGTCCGCGGGTCCATTGAGAGCCTTATCCCGCCCATCAGGTCTAGAATGGCTCGAGAGTTAGAGATGGACATTCCTTATAAGCAGGTAGTGAGCATTACTAGGAGGATTGAGGGTATGCTCGCCAGGGAGCGAGGGGAGAGAGAGGCCAAGAGGTATCGAGAGTCGGTCCACTACTCTGGTGCCCGTACCCCATCAGCAAGTCATTATGGCAGAGGTTATTCAGGTCGCCCTATACATTCAGTTTTACCAGCAGCCGGCAGTACTCCAGCTCCGCCTACACCTCACGAGCCTTACTATGCACCTCCAGTTTCTAGCGTGCCTCCTGCGTGGGTGCTTTCAGAGGTCAGTCCAACAGGCTTAGCCCCAGCCAGTCACATCCACTGCGTCCTCCCGGAGCTTTTTTCGAGTGTGGCGATACACGCCATATGGTTAGGGACTCCCCAGACTTGGTAGGGGTACATCTTCACAGACTGCTCATCCACATCGGGCTCCTCAGAGTTCTCAGGCCATGATCACAGCTCCAGTTGCTGCCCCACCTACCCAGCCAGCTAGGGGCGAAGGTCAGGGAGATAGAGGCCATCCTCGAGAGAGGGGTCGGGCCAGATATTATTGTATTCCTACTCGCACTGAGGCTGTTGCCTTCGACTCCGTCATCACAGGTATTATACTGGTTTGTCACAGAGAGGCATCGGATCTATTCGATCCAGACTCTACTTATTCTTATGTGTCTTCTTACTTTGCTCTACATTTGGGTGTGCCTCGGGATTCTTTGAGTGCCCCCGTTTATGTTTCTACTCCTGTGGGAGATTCTCTTGTTATGGACCGCCTTTATCGGTCATGTTTTGTTACTATTCGTGGATTTGAGACCAGAGCGGATTTATTGTTACTCGGTATGATGGATTTTGACATTATCTTGGGCATGGACTGGTTGTCGCCCCATTTTTCTATTCTTGATTGTCACGGCAAGACCATGACGCTGGCCATGCCAGGTGTTCCGCGTATTGAGTGGAGTGGTAATTTAGATCACACTCCCAGTAGAGTTATCTCTTTCCTTAAAGCTCAGCGTATGGTTGAGAAGGGGTGTGCCGCGTATTTAGCTTATGTGAGAGATGTCAGTATTGATACCCCTTCTATTGATTCAATTCTAGTGGTACGGAATTATCCCGATGTGTTCCCAGCTGATCTTCCAAGGCATGCCGCCCGATAGAGATATTGATTTTGCATTGATCTGTTGCCGGGCACTCAGCCCATTTCCATTCCTCCGTATTGCATGGCTCCTCCTGATTTGAAGGAGTTGAAGGATCAATTGTAGGAATTGCTTGGTAAGGATTTTATCCGGCCTAGTGTTTCACCGTGGGGTGCTCCTATCTTGTTTGTGAAGAAGAAAGATGGTTCTATGCATATGTGTATTGATTATCGCCAGTTGAACAAAGTTACAGTAAAGAACCATTATCCCTTGCCTCGTAATGATAATTTGTTTGACCAGCTTCAGGGCGCACAGGTGTTCTCTAAGATTGATTTGCACTTAGGTTACCATCAATTGAAGATTCGGGAGCCAGATATCCTAAAGACTGCCTTCAGGACTTAGTATGGTCATTATGAGTTTCTTGTTATGTCATTTGGGCTGACTAATGCCCCAACAACTTTTATGCATTTGATGCACAGTGTATTCAGGCCCTATCTCGACTCATTCATTATTGTTTTTATTGATGAAACCCTGGTATACTCCCGGAGTCGGGAAGATCATGAGCAGCATTTGAGGACAGCGCTTCAGACCCTAAGAGAGAAGAAATTATATGCAAAGTTCTAAAAATGTGAGTTTTAGTTGAGTTATGTGGCATTCTTATGCCATGTGATTTCGAGTGAGGGTATTCGGGTTAATCCGAGGAAGGTGAAGGCCATGCAGACTTGGCCCAGGCCCTCCTCAGCTATAGATATTTGCAGTTTCCTTGGCTTGGTGGGTTATTACCGTCGCTTTATGGAGGGTTTTTCATCGATTGCAGCCCCTATGACTAGATTGACCCAAAAGGGTGCCCCATTTCAGTGGATAGAGGAGTGTGAGGCGAGCTTTCAAAAGCTCAAGACAGCTTTGACCTCAGCCCCAATCTTGATGTTGCCTACCGGTTCGGGGTCTTATACAGTTTATTACGATATCTCACAGGTTGGACTTGGAGCGGTGTTGATGCAGGAAGGTAGGGTGATTGCCTATGTGTCCAGACAGTTGAAGATACATGAAAAGAATTACCCTGTCCACAACCTTGAGTTAGCTGCTATTGTTCATGCCTTGAAGATCTAGCGTCATTATTTGTACGGGGTGCCTTATGAGATCTATACTGACCACCAGAGTTTTCAGCACTTACTCAAGCAGAAGGACCTGAATATGCGTCAAAGGAGATAGTTAGAGTTGTTGAAGGATTATGACATTACTATTTTGTATCACCTGGGCAAGGATAATGTGGTGGCAGATGCTTTGAGTCACCGGGCAGAGAGTTTAGGTAGTTTGGCATATTTACCAGCTTTAGATAGGCCGATGGCGATGGATGTTCAGGCCCTAGCCAGTCAGTTTATGAGATTGGATCTCTCGGAGCCTAGTCGGGTTCTAGCCTGTGTGGTTTCTCAGTCTTCCCTATTTGATCGTATCAGGGAGCGACATTATGATGACCCTCATTTGCTTGTCCTTTAGGACATGGTCCAGCATGGTGATGCCAGAGATGTGACCATCGGGGATGATATGGTATTGAGGATGCAGGGCCGGATTTGTGTTCCCAACGTTGATAGTCTTCGAGAGTTGATTCTAGCAGAGGCCCATAGTTCGCGGTATTCCATCCATCCGGGTGCCGCCAAGATGTATCAGGACTTGAGCCAGCACTATTGGAGGAGTCGAATGAAGAAGGATATAGTTGGTTATGTGTATAAATGCCTCAACTGTCAGCAGGTGAAATATGAGCACCAGCGCCCGGGTGGGTTGCTTCAGCAGATAGAGATTCCGGAATGGCAATGGGAGTGTATCACCATTGGCTTTGTATCTGGACTCCCACGGACCTTGAAGAAGTTTGATTCCATTTAGGTCATTATGGATCGGCTGACCAAGTCCGCTCATTTCATTCCTGTGTGTACCATTTACTCATCGGAGCGGTTGGCAGAGATTTATATCAGGGAGATCGTCTGTTTGCATGGTATCCTAGTTTCTATCATTTCAGACAGAGCTACTCTGTTTAAATTGCGGGTCTGGAGAGCCATGCAGCGGGAGTTAGGCACTCGAGTGGAGTTGAGCACAACATTTCACCCCCAGACGGACGGACACTCCGAGCGCACCATTCAGATTCTTGAGGATATGCTTCGTGCGTGTGTGATTGAGTTTTGAGGGTCTTGGGATCATTTCTTTCCATTGTCAGAGTTTGCTTATAACAACAGTTATCAGTCCAACATTTAGATGGTGCCGTATGAGGCTTTATATGGTAGGAGGTGTAGATCTCCGGTAGGTTGGTTTGAGTCGGGTGAGGCCAGGCTATTGGGCATAGAGATGGTTCAGGATGCATTAGAGAAGATTAAGGTGATTCAAGATAGACTCCGTACAACCCAGTCCAGACAGAAAAGTTACGCGGACAGGAAGGTTCGTGACGTTTCATATATGGTTGGTGAGCGGGTTCTGCTTCGGGTCTCGCCTATGAAAGGCGTCATGAGGTTTGAGAAGAAAGGGAAGCTGAGTCTGAGGTTTATTGGCCCTTTTGAGATCTTGAGGCGAGTCGGGGAGGTTGCTTATGAGCTTGCCTTACCTCCCATCTTGGCCGAAGTTCATTCGATATTTTATGTTTCGATGCTCTGGAGGTATCATGGCAATCCGTCGCACGTGTTGGATTTCAGTTCAGTCGATTTGGACAAGGATTTATCCTATGTTGAGGAGCCAGTGGCTATATTGGACAGGCAGGTCAGAAAGTTGAGGTCAAAGAGAATAGCTTCAGTGAAGGTTCAGTGGCGGGGTCAGCTGGTCGAGGAGGCGACTTGGGAGACCGAGCAGGATATGCGCAGCAAGTACCCTCATCTTTTCACTACTTCAGGTATGTTCTCTATGCTCGTTCGAGGATGAATGAATGTTTAAGTCTAGGAGGATGTGACGACCCGGACGGTTGTATTAAGAATTAACGCCCCGATCCCCTATTAACTATTTCCCCTAAGTTTATTTCTACTATTTTGGTTTGTCGGGACGTTCGGTGTTGGGTTTCGGAGAGTTTTGGGACACTTAGTCCCTAAATGAGAGTTTAAGAGTTGAAAAATGGCCCGTAATCAGAGTAGTGTGAAGACGGCCTCGGAATGGAAAATCGATGGTTCTGTTAGCTCCGTCAGGTGATTTTAGGGTAGGGAGCGTGTCCGGAATGTATTTTGGAGATCCGTGGCTCATTTAGGCTAGAGATGTCGAAGTTTGAATTTTTGAAGTTTCCGATCCGATAGTGAATTTTTGATCTGAGGGTCGGAATGAAATTTCTAGAAGTTACAGCAGCTCCGTCATGACATTTGGGATGTGTGTGCAAAACTTCAGGTCATTCGGACGTGTTTTGGTTAGGTTTTGATCGAAAGCATATTTGGAAGAAATTTGAAGTTCTTAGGCTTGAATCATTGATTAAATCGGGTTTCCGATGTTGTTTTAGGTGTTTTAAGGATTGGTACAAGTTCGAATAAGGTATTAGGTGGTATTGGTGCTTTTGGTTGAGGTCCCGGGGGCCTCGGGATGATTTCGGGTGGTTAACGGAGAAAATTTTTAGGTGTTGCAGCAGCTAGTATTTTCTCTTCTATTATTTTCGCTTCTACGGCTTGGGAACCGCAGAAGAGGAGCCGCAAAAGCGGCTTCCTCATCGCAAAAGCGAGTTTAGGCATCTTCTCAGGAACCGCAGAAGCGGTCCCTCTTCCGCATAAGCGGGACCGCAGAAGCGGAGTGTGTACCGCAGAAGCGAAGTTTGGTCCTTTAAGTGAAAACCGCAGAAGCGGCTCATGGTCCGTAGAAGCGGGACCGCAAAAGTGGTCCCTTGTCCGCAGAAGTGGAAATGTCTGTTCAGAAATAGTAAATTCGAGGGTTAAGTTTCAAAAGTTAGAAAACCAATTGAGAGCTCAGGAGAGGGCGATTTTTAGAGGTTTTTGAAGAGAAGATTATTGGGTAACGTTTTCCTAATCCGGTTTAGTTGTATTCCATTAATATCCAGCTTAATCCATCATCTAATTTCGAATTTGGGATCAAAAATTGGGAAAACTTCTTAGACCAAACTATTGAGTTTTGAGTGAGCATTTGACCTCCGGTTTGGGAGATTTTTATATGGTTAGACTCGTGAGAGTACGAGGGTTCTGAAAGTGTGAAAATTACTCGATTTCGAGGCGTTGGCCTAAGGGGAATTTTGGTCATTTTACCTCCCTAGCTTTAAATTTAATAGTGGAATCATTTGTTTGCAATATTATTTATGATATGTAATTGAATTGAATAGATTTGGGCCATTTGGAGTCGGATACTCGTGGCAATGGCGTGGTTCCTAGTTGATTGTTGAGCCGGGTCAAGGTAAGTGGCTTGTCTAACCTTGTGTGGGGGACCTTTCCCCTTAGGATTTGTTATTTGATATTTTGAGTGCCTTGTACGCGAGGTGACGAGCGCGTACTTGAGCCAATTGTTGAAAAATCCGGTTTTTACTTAAGATATTGAGATTGAGTTTCTTTCATATTTACTTTATTCTACTTGCAATTTTAACCTGTGCTAGATTAGAAAAGCATGTTAGTTGATTTAACTTGCCTAATTGCTTAAGTTTCCTTGACTATACTACATGAAGCATGCTAGGCCAGTACTACCTGTTTCTTGTCTTTTGTACATCATTTCTGTGTATCTTCTGGTTGTGATTGCTCATTTCTATTGAACTACGGATGTGGGATTTCGGTAGCTCCCCCTTGTTTGTTTACTTTGGGACTACGGGTTCGATTCCCGATAGATCCCCCTGCACTTTTACTTTGGGACTACGGGTTAGATTCCCGATAGATCCCCCCTTCACTTTTACTTTGGGACTGCGGGTTAGATTCCCGATAGATCCCCCTTGCACTTTTACTTTGGGACTGCGGGTTAGATTCCCGATAGATCCCCCTACATATTGATGGTTGGACTACGGGACGATATCCCAGGAGATCCTTCGGATTTACATATGTGATGGACTACGGGACGGTATCCCAGGAGATCCACTGGACATACGAGAAAAAGGACCACAGGACGGTATCTTGGGAGATCCTCATTGTTATCACTGGTATTGAGCAGTACACATTCCGTGTTTACTTTGTTCATTGTGTAGTTGTTATTGCCTTGTTGACATGTCTTATCTCACTGTTGTGCTCATTATTATTGCCATTTATTTCATACTGTTAATTTATTATTATATTTTTACCTCAGTAGGCCCTGACCTTCCTCGTCACTACCCAACCGAAGTTAGGCTTGGCACTTACTGAGTACCACTGTGGTTTACTCATGCCCCTTCTGCGCATGTTTTTCATGTGCAGATCCAGGTTCCTCCACCCAGGTGTACTATCATAGAGACGGAGAGATCTAGTAGAGACTTCAAGGTATACCTGCAGCGTCTGCAGACTGAAGAGTCTCCTTCCTTATTCTATCTGTAGTGTTTAGATTCTATCATACTTTTGATGTAGACATTCTGGAGATTAGAGCATTTACAGTATTTCTTTTAGCCTATGTTTCCCGTGAGTTTCCGGGTTTTGGGATTGAGTTGTAGACTTCCGCATTTCTTCTGAGTTGCATAGGCCGGGTGGCCTTATATGCAGTTATTATTTTAATATGTTCAGTTTTAATTAATTATTCTGCGAGTTAGGTTGTTGTTTCTGCATTGTTAGGCTTACCTAGTTATAGGGACTAGGTGCCATCACGACATGTTCATGGAGGGTGAACTGGGGTCGTGAAATTTGGGTTTTTCCAAATTTTCATAAAATATATAAAATCCATCTTGAATATGACGGCTTCCCCTACATATTTAAACATAGAAACTAACAGATTCGATTAGTGGACCAACAAACTTCGAAAGAAAACTAAAAATACAGACTTGAAAATGAACTAACAAACTTTAAAAGAAACTGACAATACAGACTCAAAAATGAACTAACAAAATACAGACTTGAACAAACAAAGTCAAGAATACATAAGTGCCTCAACTATTGCTCCATTTGGCCTTACTGTGGGTCTTTGCGCCATATCTTCTTGGAGGCGAAACAAGTCATCCATGATCTGCCGGAAAAAAATCATAACTGAAGCGAAGAACATGGACCTGGTCATGTCTTCACATTTGTTGCACTTTATCACAATGTAGTCCATAATTCTCCTAACCCTTTCCCTGATAATACCCTTCTCCTATAGAAACCGTCCGATCTGCTGAGATCTAGCATCCAAAACTTGGTCGGCTGTATAATTTTGCTCTTGAAGCTGCTGTAGGTCTTTCTCTAGCTGTGACATTAGGGCATAACAATGCTCCCTTTCTGTTTTGAGGTCTCTTGCCTGCTTGGTCATTTCATTTTCAAGGACATGGACCTTTTTCTTTAGACCTACTATTCCTTTATCGTACCTCTCCTTCAGTTGTTGAACGAAACTTCCCGTCCCTCTACATTCTAAGCCAGCTGGGCTCGGGCTTTTGCTAGTTCAGCTTCAGTCTTTTGCAAATCATCCTTATAGTCATGTACTTTTTGCATAAGGCTGTAGATGAGCTTTTCATCTTTTCTACTTCTGCCCAGGTTCTCAGCTTCTATTCTCATCTTTCGAAATTGGGCTCGGAGAGCTTCATTCTCTTGAGCCAATCTTCTTCTTTCACCTTCAGGTTTTTGTGCCTGGAGATCATTATTGAATTCCATGTTTCTCAATTTCTCTTCTAAGGTGTGGATGGCAGCTTGATATTTCTTCTCTTTTTCACCCCAAGCTAACCTTTCTTGGACTTTATCATCAAAAGCTTGAACATGAGGTCTCTTGACAGGCCTCTTGGGCTCGGGCTCGGGCTCGGGCTCGGGCTCGGGCTCGGGCTTAGGCTCTAGCTCATAGTTTGCACAAGAACTTTTCTTGAACCATGCTACGTATCCTGGATCTACTTCCCCATTTGCAACATCTGGTACCTGGGTGCCATTTTTCAGATATCGGCTACCATTCCAATCCTGTTGAACTAAAGCTTCAGGCATTGCAACTTTTGGATGTAACTCAACAACCTGGGTGGTTAGGTCTTCATTTTCAGGCAACACCTGATATCTTCTTAGCTATCTTAAGACCCTCTGTGGTGCATATGGCTAGACACTCCTCAAACCCATCAACATTAGGTAACCCTTAGCAGCCATCATGTATATAGCTTTCGTCATTGGGAGCCACCCTATAGTCTACTCAACCTGACTTGCTTTTAGAGCTTTCAAGTAGGAAACCCAGGCCTCAGATCCTTATAAAGCATTATAGTCTTTCACCCTTTCCTCCTAGCCCTTGATGAAGTTATCGGTGCTCGAACCATAGCTCATGAATTTGGGGTGATGGAGGAGAAGCTCTATCAACCACATTTGTAGAAGAATATTGCAACCTTGAAAGAATTGAGCCCCGGCCTTGCACAATGTCAATGCTCGGTAAATGTATACTTGCACTAACAGAGCAAGTGTATGATCTTTCTTAGTAGTGAGGATTTGTGCAATTCTGGCCATACAGATATCCACTGTCCCTTCCGCATTTGGAAAGACCATGATCCCCAAAAATGCCACAATAAAAGCGAACCGACGATGAATTTTCCATAGTCCCTTATCTTGTTTGTTTCTCAAACCCTTTTCAAACATTTCGAACCCAGCAGAGTGTCCGAATCTGAAGTTTAAAAAGTAGAAAGAACAACACCCTCTGCATACATGGGCCTTCTTTGTCTGTTTACTGATATTCAGGAGGTCAAAGTACGTGTGCACAGAAGGAGCCTTCGGGAATATAAGTTGTTTCCTCGTGTCCCTGCCAAACTCAATATATCCGACCATCTCCTCCAGAATGGGGGTGATCTCAAAATTCGAGAAGTGAAAAACATTGTGGACGGGGTCCCATAAAGTTACCAAAACCTTGATTAGATCTTCTCATGGCTTGATTTGCAAAATGTTTACAAAAACACCGAAATGCTCTTTCACCCAATCCCGACCATCTTCATCTAGATCATTCCACCACATACACAGCTACAACTGAGCCTGTTCTATGACCAACTCTGATGGATTCTGGACTGTTCATTTTTACCTGTGGAAGGTTGAGGTTAGGTTTGACTCTAGTGGATTTTTTTTTTGAAGAACATGTTTTTCAATTTCTAAAAGAAAAATCAACAGACCACGAATCCTTCCCCTCTATGCTATTTTAGCAAAAGTGGTGGTTTTTGCAAATATGTCCCCTTCACAATTCCAAATAAATTTTGAGGTCGGGGATAAGCACTTTATGAAAAACAAATGACACTTTACCGACATACTTATCCGTTCTTTATGAAAATAACCCTTCAACAACTGAAGATACTTTAAGGTTATTCCGGCAAGAACGACTTAAGACATTACCGAAGCTGGATCAGCTTATTCATTTGACCAAAACCTTGAACTACATTTATTTGACCATTTACTCTTTTTTTTCTTTTTTTCCCCTAAAAAATAAGGCCGAACCTTATGTAGGTTGCCTATGTATCCCACATCCCGTGTAAATCAGACCTGCGTAGTTCGGTCAGTGTTGATACATTTGAAAAGGACACAATATTGACTTATTCTGAAATGATTCTTTTTATTTTCCTTTTTTTTGAAAAAATTTGGTAGCATTTCAAGACATTTCCAAATATCAGGGATTTTTCAAAACCGGGCTTTATTTCCTTGCACACATCACTCTTGGTTTTTCTATTGATTTATTTTTTTCTAGCCGGTTAACATGTAGGCCAAAATAAATAAATGTTCACATAGCATATAGGATGCATCAGGATAGTCTGTTGTTTTGGGTACACCTGTCCTAGATGGACCCAACCCCTGTGTTGAGTCCCCAAAGTCAAATGCACGTGATGCAAACAAACGTTCCTACTAGGGATCCGACATGAGGCTGTGTTTTTCTAGGTTTTAAAACCTGGGGTTGTGTTATTGACCTGGCTTACCCGAGCGACCAACTCGAGTCGAAGAGGGGGCAACGCACTGGGAGCACTGATGTCTATCCGGCCTTGTTGCTGGTCCAACCTCGTTCTATTTGATACAACTTCTACAGAACAAGCGGGCCACACAAACTTGTGCACCATGTTCAGAAGACTCATGGGGGTGGCGTAAGAAGACAATTATATACAATTCAAATAATATCAAAGCGGTAAATAAATAGTAATTAGCACAAAAGGTTAAAAAAATACAGTAATATCAACAATAAATAAAGCCAAGTAAAAATCATATTAACAAGCTCGAATTTTTGAACCTTGAACTAGAGATTCTGGGTTGTGATCCCCAGAAGAGTCGCCAGAGCTATCACACCTCCTCTTTTCTATCCCGCAAAGGGTATTAGGGAGTTTTTTCCAATTTAAGTGAAAATCAAACATGCTTATTTAAATTAAAATCAGAGTCGTCACGTAGGATAATTTATGGTGTTCCGAGTCACCGGTTAAAATCCCGAATCGAGGAAGATTTGACTCTGTTTATGTCTGTGAAACACAGAAATCCGGGTAAGAAATTTTATTAACCTGGGAGAAGGTGCTAGGCATTTTCGGGTTTCGTGATTTTAGCACGATGGCTTTGATCATACTTGGTTTATTAAAATTGTCTAATTACTCATTCTAGAACCAAGGTGATTTTGCCTCTTTTAATTAAGAAATTATCTTGAAACAGGTCACGCGTACATGTACCTATTTGTTTGGCGCGTCAAAAATCATGTCACGCGAATGTGTCCACAATTAATAAAGCTTATTATTATTAAGAAGGTTCGGCCGAAGTTGCGCGAATGCATACTCTAGTTTTATTTTTAGAATCGTAATCGTGGCACACGAACGTGTACACAACCACGACGGTATATTAAACGTGCCTAAAAGCAAACTACGAACATCATTTTAAATATCTAAGTCGTAAAATTAACACGAGGGCCATAGGGATTCAATTATGGATGACACACCTCAGCCTAAAGGACTGCATTTAATTAAAGAGGACTATATTAATAATAAATTATTATTATTGCAAAAGTTTGGTCGAAGCTGCACGAACGCATACCTCAATTCGGTTTTTTAAATTGTGATTATGTCATACGATCATGTACACAGTCACGATTGTATTTTTTAACACGCGCCTAAAGGCTTTTCTACGAGTATTCATTTTTAATAACTAGTTATAAAATTTGTGAGGGCCATGAGTGATTTAATTAAGATGGCACACATCACTCTATTTTTAAAAAAAGAACTACGGATATTTATGTCTAAAACTAATTTGCAAATCAGGCATCACAACTATGTGCCTAAAGTAACCTACAAAATTCAAGTGTTCTAAAAGTAATAACGAAGTTCCCTTTTTTTAATAAGAGGTGATGGGTCACAACCGAGATATTTAAAATTATTGCAAGCCATTAAACAACTGAACTATTGGGCCAAATGAAAACATGTCATATTGCTTAAAAGCCATATCTGGAAACTGCAGGGCTCGAAGTCAAACCCATACACAAAGGATACAAGAAGGGGAATTCCCATGTCTGGTCTAGACCAGATTATCCTTATTTAACTTGGATTTGGGGCCCAAAAGACTTTCCACTGGCCCAAAGCGAAAGCAATCCTTAATGACCTACACAGCCTACTTCAATAAAACAACTACATGCATCCTTAGGCCCAAGGAAAATAAAACCATTTGAATTAGCTAATTAACAAATGACCATAATCCACAATAATAGCCTAAAAGGACAGTCCCACGAAGGAATCTTGAGTATATTGAAGCAGGACAAAACAAAGGGAACATAGGATTATTTTCACATTATTTCCAGCATTACTCGGATATTAGTCACATAATAAGAAGAAAAAACTTAAATATTAACTATTTTAAGTACTAATATATTGTTATCACTACAATTGAAGATCATCAAACCAATGGTGACCTTGTGATTAACAAAACATAACACTGGATGGGTTTTTCAAATCAAGTAAAAAAAATGAAGCGTACATCCTCCAAACAGGTTCCACTAATATCATGTTACAAATCACCTTTTTGAAAGACAATAGGAAAGACATCTTGTAACCAACTAAGCTCCAAAATACTCTAACAAAGGGGAGGGAAATCAAGCATAACAAGGAACATTTAACATGTATACACTTAGGCTAGATTCTAGTTAACTGAAAAATGTAGGGAAACACGATAAGAGCAACAAGAAAATTAGAATCTAAGTGGTCAACTCCACACATTCAAATGGCATCCAAGAATAAGGTGATCCACGATCCAGACTTCATACACATGACTCAAAGGCCAGGGAAATTTCAGCTTACATACCTGGATATTGAAACAAACCAAAAGGAAGTGAGAAGTTTAGCAAGAGTAGATCATCAACTCAAGAGAGAATTAGATTCAGCTTCTTCAAACCCTTCTTAACTCCAGAGAAACCAAAAATACCTCAAACAAACTCAGAAGTTCTTACTAACCAAAAAACCGTAGCACAATTCCAACCTTTTTTAACCAAAATAATGCAGGCACTTTTAGTATTTTTCAGGGTTCAGAAATTCTATCTGTGTATTTTAGAACTTTTATGCAGGGAATTATCCTTGAAAATCTTGTTTAGGGTGAAGGAAAAGACATTATTTTATAGGCCTCTAAGGCCATGTGCTCAAAAACATCCTTGGGAATTATTCCCAGCCTGCAAGGTATCCTTTTTAACCACCTGGACAGCTGGCTATCCCATATTGGCTCGGCATTTTTGTGCTAACCAAATGGGGACAGCTGCCCCAGGTTCTAGAAACTTCTTATACCAATCCTTATCTGAAAATCCTATTTCTATTTCCCAAATTAACCCCTAAGTTCTTAGTTGTTCAATTAACCACCTTGAAATTTCTAAATAATTACAAACTAAAGCAAACAACACAAAATAGAACCAATAGGCAACAAAAATCAAATGGCACCAATTTCCTAAAACCTAAATAGGTTTATTATTAAGATGGAATCAGAAATAACACAACATTTGAACGATTGAAACCAACATCAATATTAACTAATGAATGAACCATTTCTGAGGTTCAGACCTTTTGAATCAAATTATACACTGCTGTTAACAGGGAACCAAACTACAATGAGAGATTAAACATGCTAATTTCCAAACGAACTCGACTAAGCACAAACTAAACCAATTCAAATAAACCCTAACCGAAAAACTGAAAGTCTAATGACATTGATAAAAAATTCATGAAATAATACTAAAATACTGACTAACAACGATGATTATGCACGAAAATTAACAAATCATTCTAAAACACTAAAAACCCTAAATCATGCAACTATGACTCAGATCAAACACAATAAGAAATCAACCAACGAAAATAAAATAAACAAACTGTTACCTACACCAATTGGAACCTGGAGAGATTGGCCAGAACCTAGACATGGTTAAGGGGAGTTTGAAATAATGAATCAGGCCCATATGAATCAATTGTTCCCGTTGAGAGAAAATGACTCATGTGGGTATGAACCATTCGAAATCCAGTAGAAACTTAGGTTTTCTTCTTTTTTTTTTCCATATTTTTTTATTGAAATAACTCCAGTTTGAAAGGCCTTTTGAGCAAATTGATGGGATATCAAGGGTGAAGGGAACGGGGAGATGACCTGGTGAGGTTTTGGATAGGCTTGGGCGAATTAGGGTTTTAGGTATTGATTTTAGATCTAAGATTGGAGGGATTTGAGAGAGATTCGATGGAATTGATTCTGGGATTTGGAAATAGGAGTAGATGAAGAGTGTTTGGTGTGATTTTGAAGTGATTTAGAGACCGGCTGCCACCGTGAGGCGATTTTCGTCAGTGAAATACGACAGAAACGACAAAGTGTAGAAGGGCAGATAGGGTTTGATGTTACTAAGTTATGAGAGATGAAGAATGAGCTGGGGTCTTAGGGTTTGGGGGGTGAACCATTTTACGATAGTTAAATACTAAGGGAGCCTTTGTTCCGAGCCGTTGGATCTTAGAAACGAATGGTGGAGATCAAACGCCTCCAAACAACATTGTTTGGTATGGGACGGGGCTGGACTGGTTTGGACGGACTGGGCTGGGTCAGACTGGGTGATATTTAGCTAAAAATTTGGGCTTTGGCCCAATAAAATTAAACATACATTCCCCTTTTATCCAATTCTTTTATTTTTCCCTCCTTTGTTTTTTTTCTTTTCCTTTAAACCAAAAACCAAATAAAAAACCTAAATTAATCTAAATTTTAAAACTAACCAATTTCCTAAAATTTATAAAATTCCTTGATCCTAAATTAAAAGAGAAGAAACTACTATTATATAATAAAAGCTAAACAGAAATGCAAAAATAAACTATTTTATAATTTTTATTTTTTAATAAAACATGTAATTAACTAACTAACCTTAGAAATGTAACAGTTACAACCTAAATGCAATCATGGTATTTTTGTGATTTAAATAAAAGTAAACATGCACATAAACGCAAATAATTTAACAAAAAAATCCTACAAAATTCTATAAATGGCAAATAACTAGAAAAAAATCTATTTTCTTGGATTTTATAGGAGTAATTCATATAGGTCAAAAATTAAGTGCTCACAAGAATAAGTTTGAATAGTGTTATGTGACTTTTTGGCATGTTTGGTTGAGGTACCGAGGGCCTTGGGATGAATTTGGGTGGTTGACGGAGAGTTTGGCTTTGAGTTGATGTTGCTGATTTTGTTGCTTCTGTCATTTCCGCACCTTCGGATTGGGGATTGCAGGTGCAAGGTCGCAGATGCAGAACTACAGATGCGGATTTTGGACCATCGGGAAGAAGAGCCACAGATGCGATTATTTGGACGCATCTGCGGCACCGCAGGTGCAGTAACTGCGGCACAGACGCGGTCCTGGACATTTAAGTGACTTATTTCAGGTGCGCACCTGAGACCACATGTGCAGAATCCCTGGGGTAGAAAGTATAAATTGACCCCCTTCACGAAATTTTGCCCATTTTCACCATTTTTTACGCCGGGATTGAAGCTTTTGAGGGATTTTGAAGAGGGATCAAGAGGAAACACGCTGAGGTAATTTTTTGAACCCAAAACTCGATTCTATGGGGATTTTCAGTTGAATAAGCATGAAATTTGTTGGATTTGAGGGTGAAAATTGGGGAATTAGTGCTTGGAACTTGAGAGTTAAAATTTGGCTATTGAGGGGTCAAATGAAGTTAGATTTTGCTAAATTTGGTGTGTATGGACTCGTGAGAGGATAAGGATTCTAGTTTTGTGAAGGTTTTCCACATTCCAAGGCATGGGAACGGGGGTCGAGTTTGGCCAATTTTGGGATTTTGATTTAATTTGATAATTTTTGCATGGGCTTTATTCCTTTATCGTGTATTAATGATGTAATACTGATTTGGAATAGTTTCGGGATGATTTGAGGCGAGTCGAGCGGAAAGGGCATCGCGTAGTAGATTTTCATCTGGTTTGAGGTAAGTAATGATATTAAATGTTTTCCTGAGAGTATGAAACCCCGAAATTCACATCGTTTCACTATTTTGAGGTGACACACACACTAGATGACGAGCGTGAGAGTGTGCACCATTGGAGATTATGCTTGATTTGTCCCGTAGTGACTATTAAGTTATGTATTTTACTTAAAACTATTTGATACTATTGTGCTTTGGAAAGTATTACTGTGTTTTGGGCTGAATACCATATTAGGGCCTCGTGCCAAGCTGTTTGGAACCTTAGGGGCTTTTCACTACTATTTCTCACTGTTTTTGATTTAATATATGTACTCAGTCATGCTATATTTTATTTATTTCATAACTCAGCCTTATTTACTCCGATTTGATGCTATAAATGATAGTTTAAGCAGAGCACCTTGTTTTACTTTTAGCCCGAGTGGCTTGAGAGGTTTCTAGCTCGTGATAGCGAGTGCTGATCCATTATCCATCTCGGATACCTGAAGTCGGCAAGGTAGCTGCATGGCGATCGTAGCCTTGCTCTTCTCCCTCTTATCTTCCTTAGACTGTATTAGTATTTCCAGACTATAATAGTCGTCATTGTATTTAGACAGCCCTTAGTAGATTCTCGTGACTTGTGACACCCCAATGTTGGGCTTATGTTTCTTTTGCACTTGTTATTTAGACTCATGTTATGGAATTTTATTTAATTAATAGTTCAAAAACGTTCTTATTTTGAAATATTTGTTCGATTTGGGATTGTCTTAGCTGGCCTACTTTCATGATAGGTGCCATCACGACCAGGTTAGTTTTGGGGACATTGATCGAGCTAACTCCGCACTATTAATAAGTAGAAAGAGAGGATCGCAATAGCTTTTACCCGATTTTTGGAACGGGATCGATATCCACAGAGAGCTAGAATTGGAATCGAGTATCTGTCTAGTTTAGGATTGCGTATGTGTTCTTAATTACAATTCTCATCATTTTTGAGATTTTCTTTATAATTCTACTTTTGTCAAACTAAAAATTGTAAATTAAGCTGAAAGTTAAATGCTACAAGTTGTTCAAATAGGTTTAAAAAGTACTAGGGTAGTGACTTTCGCCTAGGTGGTCAATTGAAGGGTACTTGAGTCTAAGGCATCTTTGACATATTTGTGGAGTATGATATAACCGTTGCACTAATTTACCCACTCTACACCTCTCGGTGGTTTAAGTGATTTTAACCAATTGACTTTCTCAAGATCAATTGGGTATGCAAATCTGCACAAGCAACTAAGGTTCAAGTGGGATATTACTCTCTCGAAATTTAACCCTTTAATTGAGGTTATCAATCTCTTGAGTACGCCACAATTCCTTATTGGATCAATTTTGGAGACTTAAGCTCTCTTTATCAAGAAGAACCCTAGTCAACTAAACAGAAACTAGTGTTTGCAACCACTCATTCAGCAATGAACCATGAAATTGACCCAAATATAAAGCACCCATAATCAATTTAGACCTAAAATACAAGACCCATCAATTACCCACACTAGGGTTGAGCCATAACCCTAGCTAATGGGTCTAGCTACTCATATTCAAAGAAGAAAAATAAGAAATAGATGAAGATAAATTCATATTAATTAATTACTAAGATAAAAATAAAGATTCAGTGTTGCAAAGTAGGTAAAATTGCCCAAAATGGACATAAATGCCCCTGCGGATTTAGTGCGGACCGCACAAAATGGACCGCGGTCCGCACTAGGGCTTTGGCCATGAAAAATAGCTCTCTGAATCTTGGCATCGCGAAACGCAGAGAATGTACTGCGGCCGTGGAGGCTTCTAGTGTGGTCCGCGTAAAATGGACTGTGGACCGCGGAGGCTTGAAACTCTAAAAATGCAACCTCTTTGATTCTTTGCTTTGCGGACCACACTAAATTGACTACGGTGCATTGCCTTCAGTGCGGACCACATAAAACCTAGTGCGGCCGCACTGCCTCTTAGCTTAGATTTTAGCCTCTGTGAATCTCCTAGTACAGACAGTACAAAGTGGTGTGCAGCCGCACTGGGCTTGTTTTTTTATCTTGTCTTGTCTTTGGCAGTTGTGCAAGTTTTACTCCTTTTGAGCTGATCTTTGACATCTCGTCACTTTGATGATCAAACTTGCAATCAAGTACAACTTGTGAACCTTTTTAGACTATTTTGTATGAATTTCTAATCGAAGCATAAGCAAGAAGGAGTATAAAATGCTTCAAAATCCCTAGTTATCAACTCCCCCAAACTTAAGCTTTTGTCTTGTCCTCAAGCAAACAAAATAAGACCCACCCCTTAAGAGAATGTCCAAGAAAAATTTCAGCTGTCCTAAAGTGACCTGAACTAGCCTCAATTAGGACTAACAATTGCCTTCAATACATATGAATCATTAACACATTTACTCTTTTAAAACACCATGGATCAAGTGCGACCCAAGAGCATCAAGAATTGACGCAACACATCAAAGAACTCTTTTCTATTACTTTGGTCATTGTGGAACCCAAACTCACACATCCTCAACTCTCCCTAAGCAATCCTCACCTTTATGATAGTGGCACTCAGAACGAGGATAATGGTAATTCACTCATCTCTCTCAAGAAAAATCCACAAGTCCGCTCTAGGTATCATATGCTTGCCCCTTATGTGAGTATCCACTAATGTAAGCTTCATTCAACTCAAGATCGTATGGCGCTTTTATGGAGACATTGTGAAGGCTTTTGGTTCAGGGTAGGAAATGTATTGGTCTAAGTAGATTCCATCTTCCCTTAAGAACTTCTTTTGATTCATTTGGCATCCATTCACTTGACTCTTTGAGTCATTTCATTTCCTTCCAAGGGTTTAGAGAGACACACTGTCACTCTTTCTTATACATTTCAAACCTTTTCTCCTTTTTCAACTTTCCACATCTTTCATTCTTTGCTTTTCTTTGAATCCCTTTTTATTCTTTTTCACATTGAACTTTCTTTTTGTCTTTTTGCTTTTATTTTCTTTTTCATTGCCTTTCCTTTTCTTCATTTTTTGTGCCTTTTTACCACTTTGTTGCAATCCTCGTCTCTCCCCCCCAAACTTATACTTTTGCCATATGTTAAAGGAAAGATCGGGTGCCAAGAGAGGGTATCTTTTAGAACAGGTATAGGCTTGTATCATGGTTCTTGAAGAAAAAAGGTCTAAGGCTCAAAGGGTTGACTAGGGATCTTATCATTGGTAGGTTATGCATGTGTTCAAGCTATCATTTGGACCAAGGAGAGCCTATAAACATATCTCAAGTCAAAATTCACTTAGGATTTTGCCTCAACAAACATTCAGGGCAAGTTCTAGACCAATGGCTTGGGACATGGACTTGCAATACGACTAATCACCACACAAATCGTGGGATTGCTAAAGACATAGAGTTGGGGGCCCACAACGACCTTAGATAAGATTTAAGCTCACAATGGTCCCCAAAAAACCATTTGATGAGTATCGGCCAACACAAGAGTCTCAAGGTCACGACTTTCATTATCCTCAACACAATAAATTGTTTTTGACCATAAGATCAAAGTCAAATGTGCTAGGCCCAAGTGAAGCTTTGCTCGAGGTACCCTTAACTATTAACTACTAAAAACAAAAAGAAAAACGGACTCAAATCCTTAAGAAGGTTTTCATTCCATCTATCGTTGGGAAGAGCCACCTGGTTCACACAACACTCCACCTTTGGAAAGAACCATGGCACTAAAAAAAACCAAAGGCTTATTGCAAATTTCAAAACAAGAAGCTACGAATTACAACTAAGAAGCTAAAAACGAAAAATTTGCGGAAAGTAAAATGAATATATACAAGAGGGGATTTGTCGAATATACAATATATGGGATGAATATCTACAATGTAACATAACTTTATTTACAGACCCAAAGTAAAATAAAAGTGCGAGAAATGTAGCAAAATATTAAAAATATATACAGACCAAAGATGAAAAATCAGGAAAGCATAAAAATGTAAAATATATATAGTCATCCAAAATGTAGGGCCTACCCCCTTAAATGAAAGCTGCCATTGTCCCAAATGCCAACTAGTCTAAATAAAGCATCAAAAAGAGAGAGGAATAAAGATATAAGGAAACTCCCTATAGCCTGTCTGTCTGCATAGGCTCATGTGTGGTCCTTGGTGCTGGGGAACCTCAAACTAGTTCCTTGTGTCCTGCTACTCTGTTGCTAGGACTTGGTCCTAGACTGGATCCTGAGATACATCTGTTGGCTAAATGGAAGAAGCCTCCGTTGGGTCGGCCAACTGGATGACCGCATCATCTGCTCTGGGAATCATCCTCCTCCTCTTGGGAGGCCTCTGAGTCTGCTCCAGCTATGGATGAACTGCTGGTGGTGGGTCGAAGAGTAATAAGTCTAAAGGCAGGTGATCTGCCTTCAGTCTGTCAATATCCGCTCTCACCTCCTTCACGGACTCCTCGGAGGCCCGTGTCTTCCTCGGCTTCTTGTGCTCCCTAGCAAGCTCCTTGAGATTCCTACTGTATGAATCAACTGCCTCAGCAAGCTTCTTCTGTTCGTCGAGGATTTTCTTCTGGTTGTCTAACATCTCCTTAAGAGCATCCTCTATGGACTGTGGAACCTGTAGAGCTGGAGGAGCCGAATGAGCCTCAACAATGGTGGTCAAAATGGACAACTTGGATGAGGCAGTCTGTATCCAGTTGTTGATACTCATAAGTGCCTGGCTCAATATGTGGGCAGTAATAGGATAGGCCCAGGAAGATGGAATCTTTGGGCCTGCTGAGGTGGATGGGCCAGCAGGAATAGTTGTAGATGTGGATGGACCGGGAGAGATATCTGTGGAAGTTGAGGTAGGCTCAGCAGGAGCCACTACCATAACTGGCTCTTTAGACTGGCCAATTATAGTCGTAGCTGCACCCTTGAAGTTCTTACTCTTGGGGTTATCATCCCCCTGCATGTTGTACCAAGAGAAAGGGGCCTTCGCTTTGACTTTGACATCGAAGGGCCTCTTTTCCACCTTCAAATCCCGGAAGTACATAGTGAGGGTACTGGGGAACGGATAGTTTCTATCATGCTCGACAGCCATAATGGAGATAATCCTTGACATAATATTACCCACATTGATTGGGTACCCTGCCACAATCGAAGCTACCAATACAGCCCGAGAAAGAGATAGGGTGTTGTTATGTGTCATGGGGTCAAAGGGTGTTGTCATGTGTCATGGGGTCCACCCCGCTATATACAAAAGTCTCCTACCCCCGTGCCTCAAAGTTTAAACTCCGTCTCAGTATCTTGACTCCAGCAGTCAACCAGTCGGGGGTGGTACCTGGGATTTCCAGGTACTGTGCTAGCCAGGGACAAACCTCCTCACCCATTTCCATCTTTGCCATGTACAGTGTCTTATCCTCCTCATTAAGGCCAAGGTATTCATTGAGGTAGTTCCCTTCAAATAACACTTTTAGATTCCGAACCTTGGTCACATTGGAGCCCTTTTTTATGTGGTCTACATTACATTATAACTCTTTGACCATATGTTCATTGGCATCCACACACTCTTCTATAAAATGTTCCCAGCCCACTCTAGTCCTAAACTGTCTCTACACGTTGGGGTTGTGAGTTAGCAGGTCCATATCAATGAAATTTAGCTCCGAGATCAACTTTCTCACCGGCCATCACTCCCGAAATTTATGGTACGCCACCTCACTAACAAATCTATCTCGCCAAACCTTCGACTTTCTTATTCTATCAACACCCCCAACCCTTGGTTCTCCTCCTTCTTCCACTTCCTCATCTCCCTCTACTTCCTCCTCATCTCCTCCTCCACCCTCTCCGGATAAAGAAGCTGTGGGAGAGGTGGAGTATTCCCTACTACCTACTGCTGAGCCATCAGACGACTAAGAAATCACACGTGTTGGTGCTTGGGCAATGGGTGATGGTGGAGGAGTGTTGTATGTTAGTCTGAACCTCCCCAGCTAGTCAGGGATATGTGTTGGCACTGAATTATAGGAGATCTCCCGGGAGGGCTCGTACTCACTCCCCGGCTGATCACAGGCCCTATCAGCTGCTGCAGCATCTTTCTTTCTTCTTCTTTTTATATTTTTCCGGACTTGGGGAGTGAGTTTGATCATTTTCTGCTTCCCTCCCTGGGAAGATTCACCTCGGCCTGGTTGTTTTGAGCCTTTTCCTCGTTGTCTCACCATTGTCTGCAATAATAGTTCAATCAGCTTGTTAGTATCAGTGTAACCAGTTAAGAACAATGTTGCAGAAGTAGGAAAGAAAAATTGCAGACAGGTTGCAGAAGTTGCTCGGTGCGGACCACACAAAAGCAACTGCGGCCACATTGAGGTCTCCGCGGACCACATAAAATCAACCACGGACTGCACAGAGGTGGGGTTCAGACTACCCACTCTCTGTTTCTTGATAGTGTGGACCGCACAAAATGGTAGTGCAGCCGCACAGGGGCCAGTGCGGACCGCACAAAATGTAGTGCGGTCCGCATAAAATGGTAGTGCGGACCGCACAAGAGCACTGCAGATCAGAATTGACTGCACCGACTGCCCAGAAGTGGCACTCACTTAGGGTTCCATAATTTTTTACTTTTAAATCCAATTGACCACCTAAGTAGTGTCCCTAGATCATTGTCCAATTCATTAAACCAACTAAATATGTAGGGATCAAAAACCTAACTCACCTAACCTAAACAATGAGGAAATATACAGGAGGAAGAAAAAGAAGGACAAGAAAAACAAATGAACTACAGGAAAATAACAAACTGAATGTAATTAAAATAAATCTACGTTACCAGCTATGAGATGTTTGAGTTGAAATAAGTCCAAGAAATCAGTTACGAGCAATTACGATAATGGACAATGCTTTTTAGATGTTTGAGAATGAAGAAATCGAAAAGGGTAAAAGGAGGCCCTCTAGCCCTATTTATAGAAAAGGGGCTGGGCCCCAGTCTCACCAACTCCCGGTCTGCACTGCACTATTTTGTTCAAGCTTGAGAAGGCAAAACTCTGCGATCCACACAAAATGGAATGTGACCGCAGAGGTCCACCACGGACCACATAAAATGTAGTGCGGCTGCGGTGGCAAACTTAAGAGAGATCACACTTCACCCTTTACCAGTGCAGTCCGCACAAAATGGTAGTGCGGCCGCAGTGGCAACTTCAGAGACCTGTGCATTTTTTTTCAATTATGTCATGCACTGCATCAACTCAATCTTGTAACATCTCACAACCAGTTAGTTTAAAAATCAATCATAGACTACAATGACAATCAAATAAAAACAACAATAAAAACACATGGGTTGCCTCCTAAGAAGCACCTGATTTAACATCGCGGCACAGCGCATGTTACCATCCAATCATTTCAAATGAACAACGGCCACCACATGGACAACATCAAACTTCCCCAAATAGTGCTTGACTCTATGCCCATTCACTCTAAAAACTTCCCCACTTTTGTTCTTCAAATCAAGAGCACCAAACGGGGTCACACAAACTACTTCAAACGGCCCGCTCCATTTTGACTTGAGCTTACCTGGGAACAACTTTAGCCAAGAGTTGAATAAGAGAACCAAATCCCCCACTTTGAACTCTTTTCCCTGAGTATACTTGTCGTAAAGGTATTTCATTTTATCCTTATACAGGGACGAACTAGAGAAGGCGCGAAATCTAAATTCATCAAGCTCATTGAGTTGCTACAGCAAAGATTGGCAGCTACGTACCACTCTAGATTCAACTTCTTCAAGGCCCACATGGCCTTATGCTCCAACTCCACTGGTAAATGACATGCTTTCCCAAACACCAACTGGTACGGCGACATACCAATTGGAGTCTTGTAAGCGGTCCGGTAAGCCCATAGAGCATCATCTAACTTTTTTGACCAATCGGTCCTATTGGCATTAAAAATTTTGGACAAAATGCTCTTGATCTCTCTATTAGACACTTCAAACTGTCCACTTTCTTAAGGATGATAAGGCGTAGATACTTTGTGGTTAACACCATACTTGGAAAGCAAGGCATCAAAAGCTCTAGCACAAAAATGTGATCTTCCATCACTAATAATTGCCCGAGGCTTACCAAACCTTGTGAAAATGCTCTTCTTCAGAAATGCCACCACACTCCTAGCTTCATTGTTGGGCAAGGCCATGGCCTCAACCCATTTTGAGACATAATCAACCGCTACAAGAATGTAAGTGTTTCTACACGAGCTCACAAAAGGGCCCATAAAATCGATGCCTCATACATTAAAGATATCAACTTCAAGAATTGTGTTTAGAGGCATCTCATCTTTCTTGGAAATCCCGCCCGCTCGTTGACATTTATAACACATTTTACTAGATCACTTGCATCTTTGAACAAGGTTTGCCAATAAAAACCACAACTCAAAACTTTTAAAACCGTCCTCGTCCCTCCATGATGGCCACCATAGGGGGGAATGACAAACTTCTTGGATGCTAAATTGCTCCTCCTTAGGTACACACCTCTGGATCACTCCGTCGGTGTAAATATTGAACAAGTATGGCTCGTCCCAATAGAATTCCAGACTATCTCGTTTGAGCTTCTTCCTTTGGTTAGAAGAGAGCTCGCACGGGATGATGCCAGTCACAAGGAAATTAGCAATGTCCGCAAACCATGGCATATCACTCATCGACACAGAAAGTAGTTGCTCATCAGGGAATGTATCATTGATCTCTAGGCCATCACACAACCTCTTCCTCGTCCAAGTGGGACAAATGATCCGCCACTTGGTTTTCGCTACCTTTCCGGTCCACAATTTCTAGATCAAACTGTTGAAGTAGTAATGTCCATTGCATCAATCTTGTGTTGGAGTCTTTCTTTGTCATCAAGTACCTAAGAGTTGCATGATCGGTGTGCACTATGACTGTGGCCCCCAAAAGATACGGCCGAAACATTTCCATTGCATACACTATAGCCAACAACTCTTTCTCGGTAACTGTGTAGTTCCTTTTAGCCTCATTCATGGTCTTACTTTTGTAGTACACCAGATGCAACATTTTGTTAACATTTTGACCCAAAATAACCCCAACCGCAACATCACTTACGTCGCACATGAGCTCGAAAGGCAAGCTCCAATTTGGTACGGTAATGATTGGGGTAGTGGTCAGCTTAAGCTTGAGAAGCTCAAATGCGTGCATACATCCCTCATCAAACACAAACTTGGCATCATTTTCTAGAAGTTTGCACAAGGAGTTTACCACCTTCGAAAAATCTTTTATAAACATCCGATAAAACCCCGCGTGCCCAAGAAAACTCCTCACCCCCTTGACAGAAGTGGGGGGGGGGGGAGCCTTAAAATCACCTCTATCTTGGCTTTGTCAACTTCAATCCCATGCTTTGGAATTTTGTGGCCCAACACTTTGCCTTCCTCAATCATGAAATGGCATTTTTCCCAATTGAGTACGAGATTTGTGTCTTCACAACGGGCCAAAACTCTATCCAGATTTCTCAAAAACTCTTCAAATGAATCACCAACCACATTAAAATCATACATAAAGACCTCCAAAATATCTTCCACCATATCGGTGAAAATAGCCATCATGCATCGTTAGAATGTCGTCGGGCATTACACAACCTGAACGACATCTGAGAGAAAGCAAAGGTGTCATATCGACAAGTAAATGTAGTCTTCTCTTGATCTTCTAGAGCGATTAAGATTTGATTATATCCCGAATATCTATCCAAAAAGAAATAAAAGGCATGCCCCACAAGGCGATCAAGCATTTGGTAAAGGAATGGCAATGGGAAATGATCCTTGTGAGTCACCTTGTTCAGCTTTCGGTAGTCCTTGCATACCCTACATTCGGTAACTGTCCGAGTGTAAGTAATTTCATTGTTGTCATTTGTCACCACAGTCATACCAACCTTCTTTGGCACATATTGCACTGGAGAAGTCTATGAGCTATCGATAATAGGGTATACAACCCCGGCATCTAACCACTTTATCACTTCTTTCTTCACCACTTCTTGTATTGCTTCGTTCAACCTCCTTTGATGTTCCAAGGAGGGTTTTGCATCATCCTCCAAAATGATTTTTTGCATACATAATGCGGGGCTTATTCCCCTAGTATTATCTAGAGTCTATCCAATTGCCTTTTTTGCTTTTTGAGCACTGCCAATATAGCGTCTACCTATATGTTAGTAAGACAAGAGGAAAGAATAACTGGTGAAGTTGAATTAGAGCCCAAGAATTCATACCTGAGGTGTGGAGGTAATGGCTTCAACTCCAACACCGGGTATTCCTCAATTGAATGCTTTGTTGGAGGTGTCTTTCTATTTTCAAGATCCAAAGAAAGTTTCCTAGGCTCATAAGAATAAGAGCCCATTCCATGTAAAGCATTCACGCACTCCACTTGGCCCGCATCATCATTGACATCCGAATTCAACAATAAGGCACCCAAAGGGTCCTCAACATTTATCTTTGCACTGGTATTATCAATTATCACAGCTGTGACTAAATCCATAAATGAGCACACTTCGGTACAATTGGGCTGCTTCATTCACTTGCACACATGGAATACTACATTTTCATCACCGACCCTAAAAGTGAGTTCCCCTGCTTCCACTTCTACTAGAGCCTTCCCCGTAGAAAGGAAAGGTCTCCCAAATATGATCGGGACTTCGTAGTCCACCTCATAATCCAATATCACAAAATCCGCTGGCAAGATAAATTTGTCCACCCGAACAAGCACATTATCAACAATACCTAAAGGTCGCTTCATTGATCTATCTGCCATTTGCAATCTCATGGAAGTTGACCATGGTGGCCCAATACCCAAAGTCTTGAAAACTGAGTAGGGCATCAAGTTGATACTTGCCCCTAGATCACATAAAGCTTTGGCAAAATCCGCACTCCCGATGGTGCAAGGAATAGTGAAAGCACCGGGATCCTCAAGCTTCAAGGCCATTGAATGCACTATAGCACTAACTTGGTGAGTCATCTTTATAGTTTCACAATCCATAGAACACTTCTTTGTGACCAAGTCTTTCATGAACTTTGCATAGCCCGGCATTTGTTCAAGAGCATCCACCAAAGGCACATTAATGGACAAGCTCTTCATCATATCAATGAACGATTTGAATTGATTATCATTTCTCTGGTTTGCGAGCCTTTGAGGATAAGGTGGACGTGGACTTGGAAAAGGAACCTTGGTTTTTGGCACAACCGGCTCTGGCATGTCAATCATGTGTTCCCTAGATGGGTTCACGGCATCATGAGTGTCCACCTCAACCTCATTAATGTCAATCCTCACTTCATTTTTCATACTGTCATCAACGACATCTTTAACTACCAAAGGAACTTATCATCTTGCAACTCAACCTCATCACCCAAAACTTGCTTTTTCTTAGAGGCATTCACATCACCGCCTCTCCCATTTCTTGTGGTAACCGCCATAATATGATTGTTCCCACCCTTTGGGTTTACTACCGTATCACTTGGTAGAGTAGCCTTCATGCGAGTATTCAATGATTGAGAGATTTGGCCTAATTGCACCTCTAAGTTTCTAATAGAGGTATTGTGGGAAGCCAACTGTGCATCTGAATCCGCATTCTTCTTCATTATCTGTTCGAACATCATTTCAGTTCTACCCATATCATTGTTGTAAGAACTAAGACCTTGAGAAGGAAATGGGGGTGGATTGTTCGGTTGTTGGTACATTGGGGGCCTTTGAAAGCCTTGCCCCCGGTTTCCTTGGTTTTCATTATTCCATCCACCTTGATTATTGTTGCCACCCCAATTGTTGTTATTAACATTACAATTCCCTTGGTTGCCTTGATTGTAGTTCTGATTGCCCCAGTTATTATTTTGTTTGTTGTTCCCCCAATTACCACAGTTTTGTTGTTGATTGCCCCAACTGCCTTGAGGTCTCCACTGTCGTTGGTTTGAAGAGTTGCCCTGTTGGCCTTGAAAATTGTTCACATATTGTACCTCTTCATTTTGCTCATCATAGCCATCATTTTGAAACCCATCGCAATCATCATCAAATCGCTCAGAATTCCCTTGGTTTTGTTGCCTTCTTTGCCTTCTCTTGTTGACAAGCATATTAACACCCTCCATGGCATTCACTTGGTGAGGATTTTGGACTTGTTGCAACTGTGCCTTAGCCAAATGGTTCATGGTAGTTGTCAACTCCGCTACAGCTTACCCATGTTCTTGTAATTCCTTATGCAAATGAATAATCGTAGGGTCACCTTGAGAAACATTGGCTCTACTTTGCCATGCAGAAGAAGTGTCAACAATCTCATCAAGTACAGCACAAGCTTCATCATACGTCAACTTCATAAAATTACCCCCAACGAGTTGATTGACTAGGCATTGATTTGTAGTATTGATGCCCCGGTAGAAAGTTTGTTGCAACATATTCTCTGTCATGTCATTATTAGGGCATTCCTTCACCATCATTCTATACCGCTCCCAAATTATATGCAAAGGTTCTGTAGGCTCTTGATTGAAGGCCAATATCTCATCTCGAAGTGCCACCATATGCCCGGGTGAGAAAAATTTAGCAATAAAATTATCTGCCAACTCATCCCAAGTTGTGATGGAATGGTTGGGAAGTCTCGAGCCAATCCAATGCTTTCCCCTGAAGTGAGAATGGGAAAAGTCTCAACCTAAGAGCATCCTCAGACACATTCATCTGCTTGCTTCCCCAATATGTATCCACGAACCCCTTGAGATATTTGTAGGCATTTTGATCCACAGTACGCATGAAATACCCACGCTAATCAAGTAAGGTCAACATCACATTGGTTATTTGAAATTGCCTGCTCAGATTCTGGGTGGGACAATAACACTTGCATAACGTTGGTTCGGGAGCACCCGAGGAACCGCCCTTGGAGGTGGCGGAGGAGGATCTGGAACGTTTTCATTAACAATGGCCTAGCTGTCTTATCGTGGTCCAGGAGGTATAAGAGGCACCTCTTTCTCTCCAATTTCATCAACCTCCTCCCCCTCAAGCACGTTTCCAAGAGGGTCATTAGCATTTAAAGCCATTTGGTACCTGAAGTATTCACACACACAAATTAGTAACAAAGAAAGAAAGAAGAACAACACACAAAACTAACTAAATAGATAGCCAAAACCGTTAGCTCCCCGGCAATGCCGCCAAAAAGTGATCGCATCCAACTCGGCACTATTAATAAGTAGCAGGAGAGGTTCGTAATAGCTTTTACCTGATTTTTGGGTTGGTATCGATATCCACAGAGAGCTAGAATTGGAATCGAGTATCTATCTAGTTTACGATTGTGTATGTGTTCTTAATTACACTTCTCGTCATTTTTGGGATTTTCTTTATAATTCTACTTTTGTCAAAATACAATAAATTAAGCTAAAAGTTAAAATGCTACAAGTTGTTCAAGTAGGTTTAAAAGATACAAGGGTAGTGACTTTTGCCTAGGTGGTCAATTGACGGGTACTTGATTCTAAGGCATCTTTGACATATTTGGGGAGTATAATATAACCGTTGCACTAATTTACCCACTCTACACCTCTCGGTGGTTCAAGTGATTTTGCCCAATTGACTTTCTCAAGACCAATTGGGTATGCAAATTTGCACAAGCAACTAAGGTTCAAGTAGGGTATTACTCTCTCGAGGTTTAACCCTTTAGTTGAGGCTATCAATCTCATGAGTACCCCAATTCCTTGTTTGATCAATTTTGGAGACTTAGGCTCTCTTTCTCAAGAAGAACCCTAGTCAACTAAACACAAAGTAGTGTTTGCAACCATTAATTCAACAATTATCATGAAATTGACCCAAATATCAAGCACCCATAATCAATTTAACCTAAAATAAAAGACCCACCCATCAATTATCCACACTAGGGTTGAGCCACAACCCTAGCTAATGGGTCTAGCTACTCATATTCAAAGAAGAAAAACAAGAAATAGATGAAGATAAACTCATATTAATTAATTACTAAGATAAAAATAAAGTTTCAATGTTGCAAAGTAGGTAAAATTCCCAAAATGACTATAAGAGTCGTTCCCACGAGCGCAGCTATTGTTCTCAAAATATCTGATACCCTAAAAATGGAAAAAGAATCTATTTATACTAAGCTAAAAAATCTGGACAAAAATGCCCTTGCGGGGTTAGTGAGGACCGCACAAAATGGACCGCGGTCCGCACTGGGCTTTGGCCTTGAAAAACAGCTCTCTGAATCTTAGCATCGCAGATCACAGAGAATGGACTGCGCTCGCGGAGGCTTCTAGTGCGGTCTGCATAAAATGGACTGCGGACCACGGAGGCTTGAAACTCTGAAAATGCGACCTCTCTAATTCTTGGCTCTGTGGACCATATTAAATCGACTGCGGCCGCGTTGCCTTCAGTACGGAACGCACAAAATCTCGTGCATTTGCACTGCCTCTTAGCTTGGATATTAGCCTCTCTGAATCTCCTAGTACGGACCGCACAAAGTGGTGTACGGCCGCACTGGGCTTGTTTTTGCAGAGCTTGTCTTGTCTTTGGAAATTGTGCAAGTTTCACTCCTTTTGAGTTGATCTTTGAAATCTCGTCACTTTGATGATCAAACCTGAAATCAAGTACCACTTGTGAGCGTTTTTGGGACTATTTTGTATGAATATCTAATTGAAGCATAAGCAAGGAGTATAAAATGCATAAAAATCCCTAGTTATCAGTCGCGACAAGTTGGTATCAGAGCCTAGGTTACTAGGTCTCACGAGTCATGAGCATGTTTAGAGAGTCTTGCGAATCGGTACAAAGATGTTTGTACTTATCTTCGAGAGGCTACGGAACCTTTAGGAAAAATATCATATTCTTGAATTCTTGTCGTGCGAATCTGTTGATTCTGGTAACTAAACTTCTGTTATTCTATTCTCTCACAGATGGTAGGGATACGTGCTATCGGTCAGGATGGACGACCACGAGTACCACTAGATGGGGCCACTAGAGGCGAGGATGCGGTCGAGGTCATGGTAAAGGCAGTGGTATAGCTTGCATAGTAGCTAGGGCAGCACCTGTAGATCCACCAGTTGCCCCAATTCATGATCAGGTCCCAGTTGCGGATGCTCCAGCAGGACCAGCTCAGACACCGGTTATGCCTATTATTATCCCAGGCCCTTAGGAGGCCTTAGACCAGATTATATCGGTGTGCATTGGCCTAGCTAATTCGGTGTCAATTACTATGATTGCAGCTACTTCTTAGGCCGAGGGAGGCACTCAGACTATCGTCACTCGCACACCTGAGCAGGTTGTACAGGAACTTCAGACACCGGGGGCACCTTCAGCCCAGCTGGTTGCTACTGCTCAGGACTATGTAGCTCATGTTGTTCTAGAGGACGAGAAATATAAATTAGAGAGTTTTGGTGGACTCCAGCCTCTATCATTTAGTGGTGCTAAAAGTGAGGATGCACAGGGTTTCTTGGATAAGTGTTAGTGGATACTTCGGACCGCAGGTATTCTGGAGACTAGTGGGGTCTTATTCACTACTTTGTAGTTCTCTAGGGCTGCACTTAGTTAGTGGGAGTCTTACGAGAGGCGTAGGCTGATTGGCACAGCACCTCTTTCTTGGCGGCAGTTCTCTATTCTCTTTCTAGAGAAGTTTGTACCTGAGTGTCTCCGAGAGGAGCTGCTTAGGCAATTTGAGTAGCTTCGTAAAGGTGATAGGTCTCTTACACAGTATGAGATGCTATTTTCTAATTTGGTTCATTATGCAGTATGGTTGGGTCCTACAAACCGAGAGAGGATTAGGAGTTTTATAGATGGCCTCAATTTTTAGCTTCGGTTGCTTATGACCAGAGAGAGAGTATCTGGTGCTACTTTTGATGAGATTGTTGATAAATCTCAATAGATTGAGATGTCTCGTGGTCAGGAGAGGGTTGAGAGAGTGTCCACGAGGCCCGTAGTCAGGGTGGATTCAGTGGTGCTCCTCATAGGGGTAAGTTTCAGCACGGCAGAGGCCGTCCATTCAAAAATGCTCAATCAGCTCTCCAGTTTATCGTGGGGCATCATCGAGTCATGGTTCTCACAGTTCTCATCAAGTCCATTCATCACTTAATGCCCTTCTAGCCCAGAGTTTGTCCAGTGCTCCATCAGTTCATAGCTCTTCCATGCTAGGTTCTTCTGCTAGTCCTCCCGGTGCTAGGAGTTCCCTTCAGTCCCTGTCTCCAGCACTAGGGGGTTGTTATGAGTGTGGAGAGTTAGGGCATATGTGGAGGCATTTTCCTCGTCATCATGGGGGTCCACCTCAGCATAGGAGTCAGCCATCGACTTCAACACCAATTACTTCACCACCCACCCAGTCAGCTAGATGTGGAGGACAGTCTGCTAGAGGTCGCCCTAGAGGGGGAGGTCGATCAGGTGATCAGGCCCGTTTCTATGCACTCCCACCTAGACCAGATCTTATTGCTTCAGATGTTATGATTATAGGTATTGTCTCAGTTTGCCACAGAGATGCCTCTATGTTATTTGATCCTGGTTCCACTTTTTCATGTGTGTCATCATATTTTGCAAGTTATTTGTATACGCCCCGTGAGTTTCTTGTTTCATCTATTCATGTATCTACTGCGGTGGGCAATACTATTGGTGTGGACCGTTTATATCAGTCGCGTGTGGTGAATATTGGTGGTTTGGAGCCCCGAGTGGACCTTTTTTTTGCATTTGTATGGTTGATGATGTGATATTAGGCATGGATTGGTTATCCTTTTATCGTTCTATTTTGGACTGTCATGCTAAGACAATGGCAATGGGTATGCCGGGTGTTCCATATATTGAGTGGCGTGGTTCGATCGATTTTGTTCCAGTAGGGTGATTTCATTTCTGAAGGCCGATCGGATGGTTGGGAATGGTTTTCTTTCTTATTTGGCCTTCGCGAGGGATGTCAATGTAGATGCTCCTTCCGTTGATTTAGTCCCCATAGTGAGAGATTTTTTAGATGTGTTTCCTGCAGACCTACCGAGCATGCCACCGGATAGGGATATTAACTTTGGTATTTATTTTGTGCGAGCAATCAGCCCATTTCTATTCCACCGTATCATATGTCACCGGTAGAGTTGAAGGATTTGAAGTAGCAGCTTCAGGAACTTCTTGATAAGGGGTTTATTCGGTCTAGTGTGTCTTCTTGGGGTGCGCCTCTTCTATTTGTGAAGAAGAAGGATGGCATGATGAGGATGTGCATTGATTATAGGAAGTTGAACAAAGTCACAATCAAGAAATGTATCCTTTGCCTCTTATTGATGATTTATTTGACCAGCTTTAAGGAGCGAGGGTGTTCTACAAGATTGACCTCAGGTTAGTATATCACCAGTTGAAGATCAGGGACTCGGATATTCTTAAGACAGCTTTTAGGACCCGATATGGTCATTATGAGTTCCTTGTGATTTCTTTTGGGATGACCAATGCCCTAGCAGCGGTCATGCATTTGATGAACAGCGTGTTTCGGCCTTATCTCGACTCATTTGTTATTATGTTCATCGACGATATTCAGGTGTACTCGCGTAGTTAGGAGGAGCCTGTGGAGCATTTGCGAGTTGTATTGCAATGGTTGAAGGAGGAGAAACTTTATGCAAAGTTCTCCAAGTATGAGTTTTAGTTCGGTTTAGTTTCTTTCTTGGGGCGCGTGGTGTACAATGAGGGTATTCAGGTTGATCTAAAGAAGATAGAGGTGGTTCAAAGTTGGCCTAGACTGTTCTCAGCCACAGATATTCACAACTTTCTTCGGTTGGTGGGTTATTACCATCAGTTCATTCAGGGATTTTTATCTATTGCATCACCCTTAACCAAATCGACTCAAATAGTTGCTCCTTTCAGGTGGTTGGATGTGTGTGAGGCGATCTTCCAGAAGTGCAAGACTGGCTTGACCACAGCTCCATTATTAGTTTTGCCATCAGCTTCACGTTCATATACGGTATATTGTGATGCTTCTAGAGTTGGTATTGGGTGTGTGTTGATGTAGGAGTGTAGAGTGATTGCTTATGCTTCTCGTCAGTTAAAGCCCCATAAGATCTACTGCCCTATTCACGATTCAGAGTTGGCTACCAATGTTCATGCATTGAAGATTTGGAGGCATTATCTTTATGGTGTGTTTTTTAGGTGTTTACTATCATCGTAGCCTCCAACACTTGTTCAAGCAGAAGGATCTCAATTTGAGGAAGCGGAGATGGTTAGAGCTAGTAAAGGATTATGATATTAATATTTTGTACCACCCGGGGAAGGGTAATATAGTGGCCGATGCGTTAAGTAGGAAAGTGGTGAGTATGGGTAGTTTGGCATATATTCTTGTTGGGGAGAGACCTCTTGTAGTTGATGTTCAGGCCTTAGCCAATCAATTTGTGAGGTTGGATATTTTAGAGACCAGTCTGGTCTTAGCTTGTGTGATTTCTTAGTCTTCCTTATTTGATCGCATCAGAGAGAGCCAGTATGTTGATCCTCATTTGCGTGTCCTCAAGGATAGAGTTCAAAATGAAGATGCCAAAGATGTGACTATTAGTGATGATGGGGTGTTGAGGATGCAGGGCCGTATATGTGTGCCCAATATAGATGGCCTTCGGGAGTTATTTTGGAGGAGGCCTATAAATCACGGTATTCCATCCATCCGGGTGCCGCAAAGATGTATCAGGATTTGAGAAAGCACTGCTAGTGGAGAAGAATAAAGAAAGATATAGTGGAATTTGTATCTCGGTGCCTCAATTGTCAGCAGGTGAAATATAAGCATCATAGACCGGGTGGCTTGCTTCAGTAGATAGATATTCCAGAGTGGAAGTGGGAGTGGATCGCCATGGATTTCGTAGTTGGACTCCCATGAACTTTGAGGAAGTTTGACGCTATTTGTGTGATTGTGGATCGGCTGACGAAGTCTGTGCACTTCATTCCTATATGAACTACCTATTCATCATAGCAGTTAGCTGAGATTTATATCCGAGAGATTGTTTTCCTGCATGGAGTCCGAGTTTCCATCAGTTCAGATAGAGGTAATCAGTTTACATCGCAGTTTTGAAAGGCCGTGTAGCGAGAGTTAGGTACTCAGGTTGAGTTGAGCAAAGCTATTCACCTTCAGATGGACGGATAGTCCGAGTGCACTATTTAGATATTGGAGGACATGTAGTGCACTTGTGTAATTGATTTTGGGGTTCATGGGATCAATTTCTACCGCTCGCGGAGTTTGCATATATCAATAGTTATCAGTCGAGTATTCAGATGGCTCTATATGAGGATTTATATGGGAGATGGTGTAGATCTCAAGTAGGTTAGTTTGAGCCAGGCGAGGCCAGGCTTTTGGGTACAGACTTGGTGCAAGATGCTTTGGACAAGGTGAAAGTGATTCAGGAGCGGCTTCGTACAGTGCAATCGAGACAAAAGAGTTATGCTGATTGTCACACCTCTTTTTTACGGCGCTTACACCCTGCGAAGGGTATAAATAAAAAAGAGTTTTTCCAATTAAAGGACGGTCGGAATGGGATTAGTTATTTAAAAGTTTCAGAGTCGCCACTTGAGAATATAATGGTGTCTCACGTCACCGAATTAATCCCGAACCGAGGAAAGTTTGACTCTGTTGCAGTCTGCGAACTAGAAATCCTAGGTAAGGAATTCTGTTAATCCGGGAGAAGGTGTTAGGCACTCCC